>JACXGJ010011009.1:0-20675 GCA_016801105.1 Esox niger | reverse complement strand
TACAGCCTGGTGAGAACGTTGGTGTGTTGAAACCGTACAGCCTGGTGAGAACGTTGGTGTGTTGAAACCTTACAGCCTGGTGAGAATGTTAGCGTGTATCTAGATGGTTTGACCAGATGGAGCCTCCTCTGACATCGCTATGATAGGACCACACTAGACAGTGTTGTGGTAGTGGGCAATGGGGGAGGAGGTCAAGGTATTGACAAGGTTAGGGGTCACTTGTGTTGGGAGGTGTGTACGTGTGTGTGTGTGTGTGTGTCTGTGTGATGGGAGGGGTGTTGATTCTGATCTGTTTGAGCTTAAAGGACCCTCCGTTACACAGCAGTCCTGGAGCTCCAACAGGGAGAATACCAAAAGGCTAGTTTAAAGGCACTCCCAATACACCAGTTTGGGTAGGTGGGGTTGGAAACTTTGGGTGGGAACTGTGCTGAAGCACGTATGGAATGGCAGCGGGTTTCATTCCCAGCGCCTCCGTCCGTGTAAACATTTTCATGCCAAGTCGTACAGACGTCTTTGTGTCCATTCAAAGACTGCGGAAGTAGCTGTCCGGCTCCAGATACTTTTTGTAAGATAGCTGCTTGGTAAACTCACTGTGGATTATAATGTCTCACAGAATAATGACTTCCATCTCTGAGTTGTAATGAGTAAATTTAAATGTGATTCATTTGAAAGCAGCTGTTTACTGACGACTTTGTTTATAATTTGGCTTTAACAAGGACATTGCGTACAATGACCTTGTGAAGAGACAGAGAGATGGAGGCTAGAGAGGCTGCAGCCAAGTTCAAACACACATACACACACACATACGCCCCGACCGACACTGAAACAGCACTGCTAACCAAGCAGACAATTAGGTATCACTCCTAGTTGAAGAATATCGATTTTCGTATCCTCAGGTGTGACCAGATTATTGAAGCGGAGTGTACGATACATGTCATTACTAGAGAGGAATCGGATAGTAAGAAAGTGTTTTTTAGCCAAATGCATTTTTCGAGTGTGGTGTTGGTGAGGGTGTTCCTTCTTCAAACTGTTTGAAGAAGAATACAAATGGTAAATTGCTACCACTGGCGGTGTAGTGCCCGGAAAATACAGAAACCTTCCCACTGGCCATGGTTGGCTGGAGAAGCTGGACTTATCGTCAGCCCAGTTATGCTTGGTCTGCTATAGCCTTCGTGTGTGTCGGTTAATATCAAGGGTGTTTTAAAAGATCACAGCCAAGGAGAACGTGGCACTGCTCTCAACAATAACACTGCTCTGAATGTAGCTGGTTCTGTGAAGAAAGAGAACTCAATCAGTACCGACAGACCAGGAGCTCCTGGCCTGACCATTACTGTTAACATTACAAAAAACATTTGTGTTGTAAATAAGCGGACGCTGTGCCACGCTGCCACAGGCTGCTGGACTGTTGCTAGCTCATCGATACATGGGTGAGGTTTTCCAGGACGATAGCATACCATCAACAAGGTTTAACAGGCTTGCTCTAGAACCAACTCATTGATTTTCCCATCATGCCATCTTGGGGATTTGATCTAGCACCCTAAACCTAGCTAGTTAGAAACAAAGAGACTTGAATTGTTACTGGATTGGGCAGATTAGAATGTAGGTCAAGGACCAGATGAGGTGAGTTTTTGCCTACATTTTCTTTAAGATAGTATAGCCTACTACTCAGTAGGTAGCTTTGAGACTACTCGGTCTTGAAAGCTTTACTAGTACTCTGTCTTTACTAGTCTACCGAGCTCTGTCTTTAGTGGTGTACCGTATTGTGTATATACTAGTCTACCACACTCTTTCTCTACTAGTCAACCGTGCCCTGTCTTTACTAGTCTACCCTACTCTGTCTTTACTAGTCCACCATATTCAGTCTTTACTAGTCTAACGTGCTCTGTCTTTAGACAGTTCTCATGTCAATGTCCCAGGACACCGTGGGGGAAATATCACCATGTGAATATTGCCTGACGTTGATGAGGAAATATCACCATGTGAATATCACTGGACGGGGTTGAGGAAATATCACCATGTGAATATCGCTGGACGGGGTTGAGGAAATATCACCATGTGAATATCGCTGGACGGTGTTGAGGAAATATCACCATGTGAATATCGCTGGACGGTGTTGAGGAAATATCACCATGTGTGCAGCCCTCATGCAGCAAGGCGTCTGTCCTCCATCACCATGCCAACCTTGGTCTCTACAACACCGCCCTTCTCATCACATTCCTAAACACATTACCACGTCATTCCAGCCGAGCAGAGGGGTGGACCAGAGCAGCCCAGGTATGTTGTCATCTGGGACAATGTGAGTTTCCACCAGGCTGCTATGGTCCCCAACTAGTTCATCAACCACCCACAATTTATTGATAATTACCTCCCACCATAGTCCCCATTCCTAAAGCCAACTGGTGCTTTCTGGCATGGCAATGGAAGGCCGCAATCCCCTCACATGCATGTCTCTTCTCCAGGCAATGGAGGATGCATGTGGTGAAGTTAATGTGGTGGCTTTTGGCGGCTGGATCCATCACTCCAAAAGATTCTTTCCCTGCTGTTAAGCCAGGGAGGACATCGCTTGTGATGTAGATGCTGTGGTCAGACTAAAATAGGAGGACGGATGCCGCCTAATTTATTTTTCCTTACATTTTGCATGTGATTGTGTGATTTGAAAGAATGAGACATTTAAACATTTGTACAGAAAACCCTTTATCTTAATGAATGTTTTGCCTGATTTTCTCCGGTTGGGTATGGAAAGTGTTACATACAAAACACAAGTGTTAAAAAATACAGCATTTTGGAAATGTGACAATGTTGTTGTTACTGTAATGCATTTGTGTGTGTATGCGTATATTTGAGTAGGCATATATTACTGTAACAATAGGCATGAACCTACTTATGGTATATTCATAATAGTGTTTGGTGTTGAGCACATCAGTGTGCTGTTGGTTGGTAGACAGATCTATACAAACGATTTGTGTGTGTCAATTTAATTCAGAAAAAACATTTAAGAAAGAGATAAAACAATTTTGAATGCTTTGAATGTTTTGTGTTTAGAGTTTTGGGAAAATGAGCCAAAGTTTCGGGCAAACATGTGTAAACAATTTTGCGAAAATATTGTAAACCAGGGCACACACACACATACACACCCACTCACACACACCTATACACACACACACACACCCAAATGCATGCACACAAGTTACACAAGTACAATTAGGTTACCATTAATGCTGCCGAAAGGCATTTTCACATCTCTGTTGTGAGGAAATACAGACAGAAAGCTACCATATCAACCATGCCAATTCAAGCCCTCGCTGAGAGGGGCATGTGTTCTAAACCGCACACTATTCCCACGCAGTGCACCGCTTTTGACCACAACCTATAGCATTAAATATGGAATAGGTTGGCATTTGCGACACTGGCAGAAAAGCTTTGATTTCCAGCCAGGACCTGGACCGTCTCTTTAAAGTGTCAGTTTGACAAAATATAAGTGCAGAGCTGCGTGGGCTGTCTGTCTCACTGATTGTCACTCAAATTACTTTGAAAACAGGAGAAACTGTTTTAATTCTTGATGAACCAGCTCACTCCTCTCTCTCTTGATCTTTCTCTCTTTCAATCTGCTTTATTGGTGTGATGTAACAATATACTCTACATGTTGTCAAATACATAGTTTGGAAATGATGATTAGTTTACAATACAACATAAGTTGAAATATTAATAATGAAGAATGTCACACAGGATAGTAAGTAGAACAATAGCAAAATAAATCAATACTCAACAATAAATAACAATGGCATCTGGCATCTTTGTTGATGTGTCAGATACTGTTCCTTATGTCTGGAAGAAATGCGATGCCAGTTCCAGAAAATCGAATTTATTATAAAGGATAACCAATCATAACTTGGTTTCCCATCCTTGAACAGGAATCGAGAACAAAAATTTGCTGTGGCATTTTGAACAAGATGATGAAACTTAGTTCTGGAAAATTATCTTAAAATGATTCAATATAATATTAAATGTAGATTATTTTACAGAAATATGTAAAGAATGATACATGATCCCTCTCTTTAAAGCTCCACTACAAAAGTGCAGCTTTTAAAAGCTCCACTACAAAATTTTTACTTGATAGACAAAGATGAGTGTTTACCCATGATAATGTGCAATGATTTATATCAACAAGTCATCCAAGCAAAACTTGAAGTGACAAACCCAATCGTTTTACCTCAGATATCTCTGGAAAGATGCCCTTTATTTTGCTATGAGAGAATGTGAATGTTGGTGTGAGAGCTGAGTTGTTATTACCACCCACCATGATGACTTGGTTTAGAAATTACAGGAAGCTGGCTGCAACAGTTTTTGTGAATAAAGATGGATGTAAGTCAAACAGTTATTCTTTTGCAATAGCCTGTGAAAACTTGGTCACCAAAAACAGAAGTATGATTTGAGCACATATGACCTGATAATGTTTATTTGAACAGGCCCCTCTAACTGGTAATTACTATGGAGAAACTCATCTGTCATCTGGATCTCTGACGTCTCCCACATGCTGTCATCTCATGTTACTTTCTTAGGAGATGACCCTGAACCAGCCTATCTGATCCAATCAGTCAACTAATCATCAAACCTTTTGATACATTTAATCAGGTTTGGTATTTCCCTAAAAGGGCCTGGTTAAAACATTTTTGGTCAATGCAAATAAAATGTAAGGGCTGCAAGAACAACACAGTAATGATTGTATAACACGCTGTCTGGCTTGTGGCTGCAGTTGATTATGTTGGTCTTGGTGACTGTTGCATGTAGATTCTGTTTGGTGTGTGGTATGAAGGCAGAGAAGGCTCAGACTTGTATTCAGTGTGTTGCGGGTCTGTGTGGAAGCAGGTCAGAATCATTTAACAGCCCAAATCATTGTACAGGCCGGATAGAAAGTTGTCACGGCCAGATCTGGGCTCATGTTTCACGACGGGTCTACAATAGGTTCTAAAAATGCACCTAATCTTCAAATTCACTTAGTCTACAAAATAATTTAAAAAATCCTCCTGGTCTACAATATGATCAAAAATTTCACCTGGTCTAAAATATAATAAAAACATTAACCTGGTCTACAAAATTATCTAAATATCCATGTTGTCTACAACATAATGTAAATATCCTATTTCAGTTCTGTCAGACATGCCTGACAGAAGACAAAGTGCATCCTTTTTCAAAGATCCCAAACCTCTGAGATTTAAAACATATCTTTACAATAAGAACAAAAGACAGAAGACACTAAAGCCTATTCATATCCAGGCTTAAATATAAGCTCTACATGTAATTTCTGCTTGGCTGTCGATTAACTGAAAGATTAAGCAAGAAAGGCTTTTTACGGTATCAACAGACAAATCCAAATTTACATACCAATTAAAACCTGGCTCAAAATGTTATAAATCTACAATTGAACCAATGCCCACAATGGAAGCAAATGTGTGGTCCGCTTACCAATCAAGATTAAAAAAGAATACTTTTTTATGTTGATATTGTACATGCGATAAATGTAATTAATGAACAAATGTTTCATACAGAATCTATACACAGGAAGTCCTCCGATATATTTAGGTCGACATAAAATCATGTGCTCCTGTGACACACCGAAGTGGATGTAAAAGCACAATAACAACACCTGATATAACGGGGTGAATACAAAGTCATGAAGTCGTCTAGCATAACGAGCTCATGGCTAACCTTTTAGAAAATCATAGCTAACCTTTTCTCTCTATTCCTCATGTGATGGTTTGTGTCCCTGTCTGATCAGCTTGATCCAAGGCTCCCACTGTCCTATTCCATAAGCTGTGCACTGCTGTACATCTCATGTAGGCCAACTGGGAGTTGGTTTGGCTCATGACGTATTTTTTTACATTCACTCCCACAAATAAGTGCAGTGGTCTCTTAATTTTTTCCAGAGCTGTATATTATGGTGCACTGCAGTTTAACTCATCCCACGCCCTTTACCTTTAACATTTTACAGCGGTTGATGTTGTTGCGAGAACCTGCAAATCTGGGTCGTTGACACTTGTTTCATGTTCATGGTGTGAATAGAGAAGGCAGGGGGTGTGAAGAGGGGAAAAGAGAAAGAATAGAGATTCAGGATGATAAATAAAGGGCAATAGTGAGGATTGTAAAATATAGACTATCACCTGTAAATGAAACTTGAGCAGTAGAACAAACTTAAAAATGGCTATTTGTGTAAAATAACATTTCAGTTAAATTCTAAATAATGTTTCAGTTTTATTTGCTTCTACTATGAATAATGTTTCAGTTCTATTCTGTCAACTCATTTTTCCTACAAAATGGCATCTTACTCCCTAACAAGACAACCAAACACATTACAGATCCTTGTGCTAAAGTAGTGTGCTCTTCAGGGTGAAGGGTTTCATTTGAAACACATTCTCTTCCTCTGCCTAAGACCTCTGACCCTAGAGAGAATTGGTGTGATTATACATCTACCACAAATCCCATTCCAGTCTCTAAGCCCTACACACTTGTTCTGAAGGCTTGTGATGAATCCCTGAGGGTTACTTCCACAGAGTGGTCCAACAAACGCGTCAACTTTGGGACACACTCGTGACTTGAATAACACAATTCACTGTCCACTTTTTAACCAGTAAAACGACCGTGATTTTCACATTTACAAATCCCTCTTGTGGTTATCTTGTGGTGCTATATAATTGGACACGTCTGCCCATTGTGTTGCGTGAAATTGCGCCAGCTAGAAAATATCCTGATGCCTCATGGGACTCCACTCCACTGGTGGATGTTGCATAGCCACACCAGGAAAGAAGGGGCCACAGATTCACCGCTGTATCCTGGACAATTATCGCTCCGCCAGCGTCGGGACACTTGTGCAAATGCTAGATGCCACTTGGAGGAACTAGGGTGGAGTGGGGGAAGGAGGGGTCACCATGAAGCCTGCTGGTCTACTACATGAGTGTGTAACGTTTTGACATCACTAGACATGGCAGCATGTGTGGGGAAAAATAAAAACATGTAAATCACTTTCTTTATGCACAAAAAAGTCACTATATTGGTTTATTTAGGTCGTACTCATTAGCGCAAGTGAGTGTGATGTCCGTCTTACCTGGGACCTGTTCTGAAGAATCTACAGTACAAACACATGGTAGAAGTGTCATTTCCGTTATTATAATAGTCACACTTCCTTAATAATATATAATTAGTCACTTTCATGCATAGCATAATGCATAATATGAATGTACTTTTTAGAATATTAATAAACAAATCCATTTAAAATAGTTCTTAGTAATTTATTAACTTAAGAGTACAAAATGGCAATGGTCAAATTTCATAAGATGGTAATTTAAATTTATTTTCATTTATTTATTTAAGATATCGACTAACTGTGATTTAGAATTCTAATAGATGTATGTATTGTATATACATGTAAATATTATAATTTTATTTCATTGAAGAAATCACAATTTTAGTAACTCAAGCTAGCTCACTGAATCTGGTATGCTAACAGAAGCACAGTAATTGGAGGACAGAAGTAGAAGTAACAAGACTTACTTTTTTGTGGACAAAGGTTATCCAACATCGCCATCAGCTGATTATATACAGTAATTTAGCTTTTAGACAAAAACGCGTAATTTCAAAGGCGTTATTTTTAAAATTATTTTAAATGATGCATTATTTTTCTGGACCAAATACCTGCTGCACAATATACCACCATGACTTGTGTTAAGTGGCTTGACTTTTCCAAACTGGTCCCAGGTAAGATGGCGGAGCTATTGAGACATCAGATAGAATTATGTGTCCCATCTATGCTTCTTGTCTATGGTGTAACTGAGATAATGATAGTATTCTGGCTAGCTATTGATAACGTTGCTTAACTGTTTGGTGTCGTCATGTGAATACTCTCAACTAAAACATCTGAAATGAAACACAATGAAACATTCCAGAATCTATATAATGTTTGATGGAGGAATAAATGTAATTTCAAAGATTAAAACATGATAATTGAACATTGTGTAGAAAAAATAATATCAGTTATAATAAGTTATTATTCAAAGTATGTTAATAAAGTGAGTAATGTATGTTTTTATGTCATGCATATTTTTTTCTCATTGGCAGTTCAAGTGGCTCCAAATCCACCTATTTCACTCAATGGCCTTTGTGCGCTGGCATGTGGCCTTTGTGCCCTATAAATTGACGATGAAATCCCAAACCTGGTGTACAAGTGTTTCCATTTCACAGGTCACATTAGGACAAGACCTGCTAACACGAGTAGTAAAACATGAACAAAATTCCCTTATTACAAACTTTTCCCCAGAAGGATTGATTCCGTTTCTGTTTAGGGGTTTGGTGAAGGCTCAAACTCACAATTGGGGTTAGTGTTAAAATTGGGATTACCTGTAGATTTTGGCATCACTTGTTAAATATAGGACCTGAGATGAACATCAGGTATTTCAATGTGAAAAATTCCTGTAAAGATGAAACACTGATTACTTGATCTTGTGTGTTGCACTTGGTCAATCTAAAATGTGCTTGAGTTATTCTTAGTTGTAAAAAATGACCATGTACTTGTGAAAATAGAACAAAAGCAATATAAAGAAAAAATACAGAGATCTCTTCAACAGATAAAGAGATAACCCTATGGTCTGTTACTTAATCACTTACTTAGGTCACAGCATACTAAATGAAACCACTATAGAAATGAATATAAACACATAACTGCCAACTAAATATAAAATAATAATAACATATTATTGGTTCTCAGTTTCAAATTTCTATAACATCAGAACTTAGGCAATTTAAGTGTTTAGCTGATATCCAAATACAAACCATTGAATGCTATAATGACCTAAAGATGTGGCCCTTGTCCCACAACTGAAATAGCAAGACATTATTATAAATATATGTTATATTACTGAGGCTATGTTCACAAACCACAAGCAACCCAATTTCAAAAATCCATCCGAAGTAAATCACAAAACAAGTAAATTGCAAAAACATTACAAAATCCCTTAAGTGTAACGTTTTTTTTGGCAATGAGAAGAAACGACATGGTGGCAGATCCGAACACTGCAGTGGATAGACAGCTGATGAAAACACTACCTGTGTACAGATTCAGCAAGCAAAGCCTTGCCATTGAGATCGGTCATCACAGACATTAAGTATCAGGTCTAACGTTTGTTACAAGTTGGATAATCGTTGTGCGGGTACAGATAGCTGTTCTGAATGGCATTCTAGATGTGCAATGAAGGCTAATTGAATGTGCAGGAGCACGAGCTACTGAAATGCAGGAATACCAGCAGTGGGGTTCCTGAGGTAGACACATACCTGTAACCACTGATAAACTAACCATTATCAGACTTCGCAAGGCGGTTTCAGAGTAGTACAAAGGGAGTAGTGCAACAAGGTCCCTGATAGGCGGGGGGGGTGTGGTTAGTGATGGATCACAGAGTTCAGCAGGGTTACAGAAGATGGAAAGAAACTGTCCCTGAGCCTGCTAGTGGGCAATTAAGAAACTTGTATCACCTGCTTTATGGTAGGTGAGCAAACAGTTTGTGGCACGATGTGAAGGGTCCTTGATGATGCCACATGCCCTGTGCAGACATCACTTGTGCTGGAGGTCTACGATGGCAGGAAGCTGGGCACTAGTGATGTGCTGGGCCAGTTTTCACCAACCGTTGTAGGGCCTTCCGGTTGCCTATGGAGAGACTCACGATTATGCAGTGGTAAAAGTTCAAAAGGATCTTGGAGGACAGGCGGGCTATCTTCAGCCTCCACAAGAAGTACAGTACTGTACTGTGCCTGTAATTACACTTTTGTCTTTCTCACTATTAACCCATCTACTAGAAAATAAAAAGTACAACTGTGTCTTTCTAACTACTAACCCACTACCAAGGACATTAACATTACAAATGTGTGTTCTCACAATTATTGTTGCCATTTCAACTGTACTGTCGTGTTAATGAGTATTAATTTGTGATAACATATTATCATCTACTAGATATGTGTTTACCTTGCCAAAGTACCTATGTGGTAACACATTCCATGCTAATAAAGCTTTTTGATTTTAATTGAATTGAAAGAGAAAGAGAGAAAGACGCGAAGGAGCAAGTGCAAGTAAGAAAGTTATAAATCAAAGTGAGAAAAAGCCAGAAAAAGAGAAAGAGATGGAGAGAAACGAAGGGGTGGAGAGAGATGGAGGTACAGGGTAGGGAAGGCAGTAATAACCTTTTCCATGTTTGTCAATTAGCAGACGCTCTTACCCACAGTGACTTCAAGTTGGTGAATTCATCCTAAGATAGCAAGGTGAGACCACCTCAGAAGCCAGTAATTTCAAAGTATATTTCATTCAATGAAGTGGCCTTCTGCTAAGTCAGTTCTAGAAATTGAATAAAATATATAAAAAATTAAAACAGATTAAGAAAGGGGAGTCAGTGGAATAATTTTAGTAGCTCCTTAAAAAGGTACCGTAGGCTTTCAGAAGATTTCAAAAGGTGGGCATACAGCTGTCCTAGCTTCAACGTAAAGCTGGTTCCATTATTGGCCAGAGAACAGTTTAAGTGGGCTGAGAGGGAGCTGTAGGGTTGGAACGGACAAGAGACCAGCCAGAGATGCTACAAGCAAGAGCTAGGGGAATCAGGTGATGCTAGATATAGCTGAATGCCACAAAACAAGCAACAGTAATTACAGGATCATATTCAATGTTGGGGTGGCACTTATGTAAACATAATCATTGTAATAATGACTTACAATAACCATTATAGAAAAGGTTGTAGTGGCAATCATTCAAATACAATGTAATAACAAACCTATAATACCTGATGTAGAACAGAGTGTAGTGGCAATTATGTAAACACAATGTAATAACAAACATACAATACCCATTCAAGAACAAGTTGTAGAGGCAATTATGTATACACAATGTAATAACCAACATATAATACCCATTAAAGAACAGATTGTTCTGGCAGATATACAAACAGTATGTGGTGATGAACAGAATATCCATTATAGAACATGCTGCAGGTATACTTTACAAATCCCATCTTTCCTGTTCTCACCCATCCTGTCATCCTTTTTATCTGTCCTGTTCTCATCCTTTCCTCGTCCATCTCTTCTAATGCCTTCTTGTCATCCCTTTTTCCTTCCCATCCCCAGTGAATCTATCTTTCCATCTCTCAGCCTTGCTTGGCATCTGAAATATGCCACTACAAACACGTCACAATTAGCACCTTAATGGCCAGGGCATACAAACTGGCTGTATTCTGCATTCCACTCAGTGTTCCACTCAGTGTGTGTGTGTGTGTGCGTGTGCAAAATAATAGGTAGTGTGATGAGATGTGTTTTGTGTTGGATGAGTGTTTTGATAAGATGATAGATTAGGTTGAATGATGAGATGATCTTCGTTAGGCTGATACTGAATAATCATGTTCCGCTGTTTTTTATCTCCAATCACAGTGGTGGTTGTATAGTGTTTAACTCTGACTGTAGAGCATGGTGTTTTTAATACCAAAATTATGGGATCAATTCCCACACTGGGCCAGGAGTCTTATATGACTACAATGTGACTAATCGCATTTTGCTTTTCCTCCAGCCATTTATTAAGGCTAAATATGACAGATTACCTATCCTAGAACAGATGTCCAGGACCAGATATCTAGATAAGATGTTTTAGATCAGGTGTCCTCGATCACAGGTCATAGATCACATGTAAAAGATCAGGGTTGGGGGGACGGAGTTGGTATACGGCACAATCTGGCGGGGAAAGCCAACATTTATCGTTGTAACACGGTACAATAGTTAGATAACTTTTTAAAGGTAACAAGTAAGCTAACATAACCTTAACGTGTTAATTTAAATCATAACGTGTTTACATAATTCAAATAATCCCTTACTAGTTCATTTTTTCAACGCGCTACTCAATTTCCAATTGTCCATTTGTAGCTTTACGTAGCGTTTATTTCCTCCAGTAGCAAATGGCAACAAAAGGATACATAGACTGCAGCACCAGCACTTACTGCTAAAGTTCATGACCCTCATCAATGCCACGCAAACAGCTCAAGCGATTTGTGCAGCGGACGGCGGAGCAGCGGAATTCACGCTTGGGAGCGGGAAGCAAGTTTTTCTGTAATCTCTTGCCTTTTAGACAACTAGGGTGACCAGACATCCCGTTTTTCTCGTCGTATTACAGTCCGTTTTCAATTATCCCGACCGAATTATTTAGAAAAGAATCATGTTTTATCCCGTATTTTCACGTGTTTTTTGATTGGTCCGACCTACTGCCCATACGAATGTGACAGGGTGAAATTATTTGCCACTACTGTCAGTCTTTACGTTTCTTTTCTTTACAGATCCAATCACATAAAATCTCACAGGTGCCAAATGGCCTGTGCGCGCGAAATCCCAACTCGCTGTAACAACCATCCAAGAAGGCAATGTTATTTGTTCGTGTAAATGTTGCATTAAAGTGCAGAGTGCACAGCTTTCTATGACTAACTCATTAAAGACAAGCGGACTCTGAGAATTGGCTCATGCGAAAAGTACTACAGGCTACCAGTCTCCACATCCCCGAATCTAATCAGCAAGAGTTAGTAGGCATAATTCTGTTTCGTGAATACAGTTGTTGCTATGTACACCTGAAACGTAGGAGTACATTTTTCATAATGTGTTTATGTTATCCAGACTGCAAACGCTCTTTTGTTTTTGTTTCAATACCACTCATTAATTTGTCACGTATGCAACATTTTGTTATAGTTTAGCTTTTACAAATGAAACTGTTCGTCTTTGCCATAGGTACGCGATAAGTTGATGTTCTGTGAAGAGTGCAACGCCTTTTTTGTTGATTCAATCCAGTTCATTCAGTACAAACACAATTGAATCTAGTCACCCTATGGACGACCAAAGTTCGCTCTGAAATCATCCTCTGTTGGACGACCAAAGTTGATAGCAAATTAACAGCTAAACACATGTTCTGTTTTTAAACACGGTTATTCTGAATCTTCTCAAAACAGATTTGGTCATTTTTCACCTCTGAATGAAGTCATGAAACATGGATTATGCACATTATTGTAAAGAGATTTCTAATTGCAATGTGCCTAACGTTTTCTTCTATGGGAAGGTAGGTTTATCAGTGTACAAGGCTACAGCAGTTTTTTGTTCTTTCTTGTTCACTGCAATGGATCTATCTAGTATAAGTCTGTACAAATAGGTGTTGAATAAGCTAGGCCTGAAAATGTGGAGGCACATTTAAATTGATTTTTAAAATAATTTATTGATTTAAGAGATTATTGATTTAAGTACTAAACAAAAATATTGTTTCTCATTATAATATATAATTACTTGAGATAATTGGATTGATCACTCTCAATAACAATGATTCATGATGTTATATGCAAATTATATGGTGACTGACACTGACTATGTCATACCTGACTATGTAATTATACGATGTCCCATTAAATGTGTGCCTTCTCTGAATGAGTTACCGACATAAAATCAAAGGACTTATCTAAAAGTAACTTAGTTATTTAATGCAAGTAACAAAATAACATAACAAGTAACTTCATGGGAACCTTAACTACTAAACATAATTAATTAGTTTTAAAAGTATTATTCCGCAACACTGCATATACCTCTGTCAGCTCTTATGATAAACCGATTCCACACAAAAAAGTGATCTTGTTTTCTGGGCTCAAGTATGATCCCCAGTGTTTAAGAACACCAAGCTCACAGGCAAAAAGCAACACAATTAAATGGTGGTGCTTGAGAAGGTTTCAGTGTGAACTTCCTAATACATTCAGAGGCCAAAATAGATCTCTGCTGAACTTCTATTCTTTACCTCCTGGTTTGCTTTCCTGTGTCCTCACACTCTGCCTCTCCCTTTACTCCCTTTCACACTTTCTCTCTCCATCTCCTTCTCCTTTTCCCTCTCCATTCCCCTCTCTGTTTCCCGCACCCTCTGCTTCTTTTTTCTTACCATTTGTTCTGGTCCTGGTAATTGATATTGATTTAAGAACAGTAGTTGTTAAGCTTGGTAATGAGCACAGCAAAATGTATAATGTATACCCCCCCCATACACACACACACACACACACACACACAAACACAAACACATAGATTAATTTTGGTTCAAACCACCAAGCTGCCTCCTTGGAATCCATTATTCATCTATTTATCAAGTCAAGGTCTTCTCAGATCTGTTCCGAAATGCACTCCTCTCACGCCCAACCCAATAATTATGCATACTTACAATACATCTAAAATATACCAGTTCTGTATGGACCTGATTACAAAGAGATCTCTTCCAAAAATTACAGAAAAGAAAAGAGAAACGGACTTGTGCCCACTTGAATGCGAGAGAGTCATTCAAACCAGAAGTCAAAAGAGAAAAAACAAAGTAAGCAACTAAGCTATTTTCTGTAATAGTTCAGTGATAAAGTGACTATCAAAATGCCTGCACAGGTAAGTGTTGACATTCACAGACATATTTAATCACTTTCTGTCCAAATTAGGGATAAATTCAAACTGAAACATACTATTGGAACGCTAGAGCCTTGAAAAAACTCAACACAAACAGCACGAGGATAGCATATAGCATATCTTACCCCTTTCCTGTTTTTTGGTGGCACTGTACACATAGCTAGTTATGCAGCATCCTAGGGAAATTTCCCAGCGCTTAAAGGCTATAAGAATTGGAAATGTGAATCACTTCACATGCTATACTGAACCTAATGACATCTTAAGTTATCATAGAGTTATTGTCATAGAGCAAATATGCCAGATTCCATTTAGTTGTCATAATTCTGGAACCTGGTTGGTAAAAATCATGCATTGACAGACAGGCCAAAGAAGTGTGTGCAATGTTGACAGCTAGAAAACTTTGAATGGGTTTCTGTACTTTCCCTCAGATTTGAGCTAATCTCGCTCTGGTCAGTTGAGCCTGTTCATTGCTGTTTGATCTGGACTCCGACCTTCCCAAATGTAAAACAACTGTCTTGGTAAATACATATTCCCATTCAAACATTCAGGAATATTCTAGTCACGTTAAGGCCAGTAAATACACAGCAATGGAGACAGCACTACATGTGAGGAAACATTTATTTGCATATACTATAGTCCCACTGATTGCTAGATCAGGTTCAGATAGCAACGGTCTGGGTAGCATGTAAGGCTGACACATTTTATTCACGGCTGTTGTACTCCCAGGGTGTTCCTTGGAGTGCATTTTAATAAGAGTTAAGCCACTCGGGTCCCAGGTCGGATCTCGAACTTCCGGGTCTAGTTGATCCGTGTAGACCTTTATTATCAAGCACTTCACTAATTGAGTCCGGGGTGCCAGTTTAGCTGCAATGTGAAATGTTTGGGGGGCCTCATGGGGAGGCTGTAAACTAATGTTTGTTTCCTATAACTGTGCTGTTGTAATGTTAACCCTGTTTAGAAGCCTCTGTTACTTCTGAACAGGGTGACCCAGGGTTGAAGCTTCTTACCAAGAGCTTTTAGAGAACCTGTAATGAGGCCTTTCTAACTTAGAGCGGCTAAATCTTTTAAAGCATTTAGTGAACCCTGCGCTGAGGCCTCTCTAACTTAGTATTGGTTTACTGACTGGCCAAAACGCCCAAAATCTCTGTTGCCTGTTTAATCGTCAAGAGAAGAGCTCAAATCTGGTCTCCTCTGGTGACGCTGTTCTCTGGTGTTGCCTCCATAGCGGCTGCCATATTGTCCTTTCACTCACACCCTCAGGTTAGAAGTTTCTTTTGACTATGCGTCCCAAATTCCCTTTATCTTTGGAACCGGATCCAAGAGGGCTCTATCCGGCACAGGATAAAATAGGGCACTACAGTATATCGGCAATAGGATGTGATTTGGGATGAATTCTGTGTGGTTAGCTCCTCCCCCGCCAGCCTGACAACGGATGGATCTACAGTGACACAAGAAAAGACGGTTTAGCATGAATTTAAATGCATTAACACCTTCTTAATCATTCTGCGGTAATGCTTCCCAAATGACACCCTATTCCCTACTCGGGGCCTTTCCTCTTCACCAGCGCCCAGCGAGCAGCGGGGCACTATGTGGAAAATAAGATGTGATTTTGGAAGCGGGCGCTGGCATCACAGCAGGACTGAGTCAGGCATCGTGGAAGAGCTTACACCAACCGCCTCGGTAGGTCAGTGTCTTTAAACCACGACAGCGGCTTCGCTCATTTGGCAGAACGACACCTCTCCAGTCACAATGACAAGAGTGGCGACTTCAGAAAGCACACAAATTTCTTGTGATGTAGGTCAAGCGTTAACAAAGAAAGGTAGAGTTAAGTCCAAATCATTACATGTAGCCAGTTACTCTTCAACCCAGATTTATGTAATAACTTCAGTGAAGGAAGATATTAAACTACACAGTGTTGTAACAACTTCTGAGTGGTGAGATAGTTTCACACTATGCCAGCAGAACAATGTGATAAAAAATTGATGCAGTTTCGCATTGTACACCCAAGATCATGATTCCATCACAGAGGCTCCAGTAGCAAGAGCAGCTGCCAATATGCAGTATTTAAATAAGTGCCATCATTTATTGAGTGCTGCTATTTCCTGAATGACTCCTCTGCTCCAAGTCCCTTCCTCACGCAGCCAGCCCAGTGCTGATGAAATACCTTTATATAACACGATGAAGTCGGCTGTACAGGATATCTGTTTACCTACTGGAGCTTACGTTACCTGATTAAATAGGATATACATCTGTTTAACTACTGCAGCCTGTCATTGAAAATAATGTAAATCTGTATTACTATTGTTAAGTCCTCTATATATAGAACTCCGGAAAAAAATAAGAGGCCACTGCACCTTTTTCCTTCCGTTCGAAAAAAGTTGAAAAGGAAAGTTTTGAGTGAGGAACAGAAACGTTCCATTGGCAGTGGTCTCTTAATTTTAACCCATCTTTTCCTCACTCAAAACCTTCTTTTTCAACATTTTTGGAAAGGAAATAAAAAGGTACTGTGCTCTCTTCATTTTTCCGCAGCAGCAGATCCTTCAAGACCTGTAAGTTGCTATTTGTGATGCACTGTGGGTTGTGACACATTCTTCTCGTAACCATCGTTAAAATATTGTGTGACTTGTGCCACAGTAGACCTTCTCTGGTACAAGTCACAGATGGTACCAGATGGGATAGGCTTTGTTGCCCTTGCGCATTAGTGAGTCTTGGTCACCCAACGCCCCGTTGCCAGTTTGTGGTTTGTTCTTCCTCTGACCGCATTTGGTTGGTACTCACCACCATTGATCAGGAGCACCTCATAAGCCTTGCCATCTCAGAGATGCTCTGACCCAGTCACCTGGCTGTAACAGTGTGGCCCTTGTCAGAGTTGCTCAGGTCTTTACTCCTGCTAATTTCTCCTGCATCCAACAAACTGACTAAGAGAACTGATTTACTTACCATCTAATCTACAAAGACCTTGACATGTGCCCTTGTTATGAGATGATCACCGTTATTTGCTTCACCTGTGAGTGGTCGGAATGATTTAGCTCATCAGTGTATATCCTTGTTCATGATATAGGCTACAGTAATTAAACAGATATCCTGTACCGACAATTTATATATAATATGTATATACACATACAGAAACATACATACATACATGATATAAGCATATATATATAGTGACTGTACAGGAAAATTGTAAAACTAATGTAGCCATTATCATGAATAAGGATATATGGTATAAATGTATAACTATTGCATCCTATTGCATCCTAGGAAACTGTTGGGGGACCGCCATACAAAAAGAGTGAAGGCTGGCAGGGAAATAAACAGGAATTGAATTAAAGGCAAAGTTCCTTGTGTCTTTACTTTGGTAAAAACCAACTGAACAGTTAATTTGTCACAAACCAAGAAATACTGAAATATACCATACACCACTGTGGGCTATCCAGTGTTTTAGGGAGGACAATCGAACAGAGCAATGGCACTGCAATGTGCTGGGTTTAAAAACGGAATAAGTGCTCCACAACTGCATACATCCATGTTGTGACTCCACTGAAGATCAAACCTTGGTGTCTCCAAACGTGAATACAGATGGCACATGAAAAGTAGTCTCAGTTGGATATTTTAAGACTTAAAAACAATTATTGTAAGGTGACATTTATTTTGTGTGACAGGTTGAACATTCAGGTGAACAAAACCAAGCGAGACAGCTTGAATAAAGAGACAAGAGGCTTTGTTTTCAGTTCTCTCAGTATACAGTTCAAGTGGTGTTCTTGTTTTGCTTTCTTTCCTTTTCACAACAAATAGGAACAGATATGCAGAAGCACAGGTATTTGTGTCTGAAAGTACAAAAGTAAAACAAAAGAAAACATCCGGCATTAGGCATCGGCCAAAATAAAAAAACAGGTGGGCTAAGCATAGGCGAGCCTGTGGCTATACAAGGGGGAAACATTTATGGCTCTGACTATCAGTAATGAACTAAAGCTAAACTATTTGTTATACAGGATAAATAGGCTTTAAATGGAAGGAATTGGCATCAATATGCTTCTCCACAGTATCTGCTCCAACAAGGCTGATGGCTGAACACTCTATGCCTAAACAGAGGGAGACATAGAGCTATTAGTGGACCCAGGTGTGACTAATTGAGGATAACATTGAGTACCTAACCTCTGGAAAGGTCACTGTTGTGACATGTTTCTCTGGTTGTTCACTGAACTACTACAGTTGGGAAATAATATAATAACCTTAAGAACATAAAAAACAGCTATGAAAACATCATCAACTGGCCCTTAGAAAAGGTGACAGAAAAGGTCTGACCATTAATTAAGATAAAAAAGCCTTTGAAAAGTCGTTTTTTTCTTTTAACAAGTGTCACGATTTGGCACCCCAGAGATTTTGTTTGAACCAAATAATGTAACATCTAAACCAAATGTAATAGTGTAGAGGTGCCTAATTTCTATACTGTATATACTTTTTCAAATTTGTTTGAGTCATTGGAAACTCAAATGGTTATACTACTTCCTGTTTCTGTGGGGTATAAATGAAGTGACACACATGCCTTTCTTCATCAACATGGGAAGGTCAGAGAAAATACAAGTTAGAAGACAAAAGTTTGTTGACCTCCATAAATAAGAAAATGGCTGTGAAGTTACACACCTGTAAATACAAGTTTCCACTACTAGAGCAATAAACATCAAGTTTACAGTAAATCAACTGAAGTAGTGATTAAACTGCCTGAAAGAGGAGGCAGGTGTATGTCCCCCACAAACAGCGAAATGTACATTATTGACAATGTAAAATTCTCCAT
Organism: Esox niger; assembly: GCA_016801105.1. Classification (NCBI taxonomy): domain Eukaryota; kingdom Metazoa; phylum Chordata; class Actinopteri; order Esociformes; family Esocidae; genus Esox; species Esox niger. The sequence goes on along the minus strand of JACXGJ010011009.1, from coordinate 1,411 downwards.
AGATTAGATTAGGAGAATTTCAGAAGTTGAATCTTGGGGTCACCAAGTCTCCAAACTACAATTACACCCCCCCCAATGCCAACAAGCTATATGGCATCTAGCCTAAAGAAAGACTGCTCTTATCTATACAAACCGCACAGTCATGTGAAATATTAAGTGCACCCCCTGGAAAGTAGTCTTAGTTCACACTGATATCTAAGATGAATTCCAACCACATTCACTGATAAAGGCAACCCAATTAAATAAGAAAATTATACTTTGAAAACATTTATACAATAAAAACAAAGATTATATGTCATAGTGTCAAATATACATGCCTATCTTCTCTAGCTTGTGTTGACATATTTTCTGATATAACTTTTCTTGTAACTCTCTGTTTTCCATCAACTGGGAGGAATTTTTTTCCCACTCTTCACAGCATTCCTTCAACTCTATCATGTTTGATGTAGTGAAACATCTCCACCTTTGACTTCTGTCCAAAGCTCATTGTTCCAGGAGCTTTGGTCTTTACCCAGGTGTTTTCTGTAAAACATCACTTGTGTCTTGACATTCTTTTTTGAGAGCAGAGGCCTTTTCCTTTTGGACTCCCCATTAGGGGCAGTTATGTGCAGACTCTTTCTGACAGTTGACTCATGAACTTTGACATTGACTGTGGCAAGAGAGGCCTGTAGATCCACTGATGTTACACCAGAGATTTAGAAAAACTTTTATTATCATCTTTTGTTCATGAAACTGCAAATGTAAATGCAAACAATAAACAAACAATTTGTTGTGTTTTGGGCTCAAACAAGACTCAGAGCTGTACACTTGAATTACAACACAATTGTTAAATACAGAATGCATGGTACATGGTAGGGTTCTTTTCTGCAAAACAGAATAATATTGGCACCCTTACAATCAATATTTTGTGAAGCCTCCCCTGGAGCGGATAACAGCACTGAGCCTCTTCCTATAAAGTCTGACAAGGTTGATGCACACTTTGGGGGAGATCTTTGACCACTCCTCCATGCAGGACATTTCAAGATCATTGACTTTAAGTCTTAGATTTGTGCTTGTAGACTGCCTTATTCAACTCAAACCACGCCTTTTCAATCGAACATCCAGAGAGGGAAGTGATCATTGCAAAACATTGATTTTGTCCAGCAACCCTAAATTTGTAGATTTTTTTGTATTTTGGGGATCATTGTCTTGTTGAAAGTCCATCCAAGTCTCGGCCAAGACAATCTCCTGGAGGGCAAACCAGGTTTTGGTCTAAAATATCCTAGTATTTAGTAGAAATATCTAAGCAATCAAACTTAACTAGAGCCCCTGGAACATAAAAAAAATCTCCAGATGGACAATGACCCAAAACATACTGTGAAAGCAACTAAGGAGTTTTTTTATAAGGCAAAGTAGTGGAATATTCTGCAAT
>JACXGJ010011008.1:0-20680 GCA_016801105.1 Esox niger | reverse complement strand
TGTTTTGCTGTGTGCTGTCAGTCTGGTGTTTGGCTCTGTGCTGTCTGTCTGGTGTTTGGCTCTGCTGTCAGTCTGGTGTTTTGCTCTGTGTTGTCAGTCTGGTGTTTGACTCTGTGCTGTCAGTCTGGTGTTTGGATCTGTGCTGTCAGTATGATGTTTTGCTGTGTGCTGTCAGTCTGGTGTTTGACTCTGTGCTGTCAATCTGGTGTTTGGTTCTGTGCTGTCAGTCTGGTGTTTTGCTCTGTGCTGTCAGTCTGGTGTTTTGCTCTGTGTTGTCAGTCTGGTGTTTTGCTCTGTGCTGTCAGACTGGTGTTTGGCTCTGTGCTGTCAGTCTGAACAAAAATATGTAGCTCTCGTTATTAATGCTGCTCTGTAGAAAGATGCCAGTAATGTATTTCTCTTTGATTCTCTTTGATTGCTCTTTGTCTGTTTTTATATTGTTGCCATGTAATATACCATGGATTGTGTGTAATATGAAGGAATATGAATAGCTGGTGGACTGTGAGTAGTGTAGGTATGTATTTACCGTATAAGGAAATTAATGCAGAGCTGGGGGGAGTAGCCAGGTCCAAGAGGAACACTAGCTTGTAGCAACTAAATAATTTGAGGACTCTTTAAGGTCTGCCATTCTGTATGACTCGTCCCATGTGCGTGTATGATAGAAGCCCTTAATGAAACCTCGAAGACAATAAAAATAATTTCCACAACACTGTCTAAGAGGAATTCCCACATTACCTCTTTATAAAGGAGGCGTCATTAGCGTTCTTCTAGCAGCAGGATATAATGCTAGCAGCACTAACTGAACATTTTATTTTCAAATTAAAAGCCATCATTGGAATACAAGGCAATATTGTTTGCAATCTAGTCTGTACATTTTATGTTTAATGTCTGTTCCATTATTGTTTGTTTCTGTTCAGTTTTACAGACTGGGTTGTTAACTATACAGCCTTATAAATTTCAATGAGGGCTTTTATTGTGATGAAAAAAATCTGAGTGCTGCCAGCATTATATCCTGCTTCTAAAATAACGCTAATGACGCCTCCTTTGATCATCCCTACCTGTCAGTATGGATCATAAATTTTTCAACTACCGTTATTTTTCAGTCTGAGGCAGTCCACTCCCAATCCTATCAATGGGTGTTTTTTAATTTTTTGTATTATCCCTAAGCTGGCACATCTCATTCAAACTCTCAATAAATCATTATGCCATTAATTTATCGAATCAGATGTGCTTCATGTAAGATATGAAAACACAAAGTTGAGTGTTGGGAAACCCTGTCCTATATTAATCCTAGCAAAGACATGCGTGACTTTGTTACATAAAGAACAGTATTGGATTTTTCCACTCTTTGCAGCACAAGCACTGTATTTATGTTTCTGATTCCAAGCCTGTTCTTTTGGCTAAGCACTACACACAGTGTAGGAGTGATGGAAGAGGAAGATAAGTCACTATCTGATTATGAAGAGAGAATGGAAAAAAACTGAAACTGGGTTACAAGGTCCAGAATGTAAGAGATATTTAGTTAGTGTTATTATACTTATTCAACAGACCCTCTTATCCAGAGCAAATTACAGTGAACGCAGTCATGTTTTGATAGTTAAGTGGAACAACTCACTAGTAGTACAACCCTGTTTCTAAAGGTTGTGACACTGTGTAAAATTTTAATTAAAACAAATCGCAATTCTGTTCAAATAATTTAAGCTCTATATTCAATAGAAAATAGTGCAAAGACAACATATCAAATGTTGAAACTGAGAAATGTTACTGTTTCTTGGAAAATACATTTGCCCATGTGATACCTGCAACATGTTTCAAAATATTTGGGACAGGTGCATGTTTACCATTGTGCATCATGGCTGAATGTAGGCAGGATACATTGCACAGAGCTAATAAACATCCTTTTAATTGTGCAAATGGAAAACTACAACAGTAGCGGTATAGACCATAAACTGAAGCGACACAAAACAACAAACTTACTCCAAACAACAACAAGACACACAGGGCCACTTATATAGGATCCCAAATCAGAGGCAATAGGGAGCAGCTGCCTCTGATTAGGAATTATTAAACAACAATTAACATAGAGGTGCCTAGAGACACATCTGCAGCCAGGCTCTGACTGTGGCCTTCTGGCACATAGAGCTGCCTAGTGGCACCCAGCTAGGACATGACACTAAGTTGCATCTCCCCTTCTTTTAACAATACTCTGTAGGGGTTTGAAAACTGAGGAGAACAATTGCTGTAGTTATGAAAATGTTATGTTTTCCCATTCTTGCTTGATATAGAATATCAGTTGCTCAACTGTTCAGGGTCTCCTTTGTTGTATTCTTTGTTTCATAATGTGCGAAATGTGTTCAGTGGGTGACAGGTCTCGACTGCAGGCAGGTAAATTGAGTACCTAGACCACAGGTGCCAAACCAGTTCCGTGGAGGGCAGTGTCTGCAGGTTTTCATAAGCAAGGCCTTCCCTGAAAAATATATTGTATGATTGGCAGTATATGTTTCTCCGAAACCTGTATATATATTGTTCAGCATTAATGGTGCCTTCACAGATGCAGGTGCATGTCACCAATGCCATGTGCACTAATGCACCCCCATACCATCATGGATGCTGACTTTTGAACGGTGCACTGATTAGAAACTGGATGGTCCCTCTCCTCTTTAGTCCGCAGGACCATCTTAAAAGAGCTTGGGGCCAGAGAACATGGCGGCATCTCTAGATCTTGTTATTATGCGGTTTCTTCTTTGCATGGTGAGGTTTTAACTTTCATTTGTAGATGCAGCAACACACTGTGTTCATGGACAATGGTTTTCAGAAGTGTTCCTACGCCTATGCAGGGATTTCCACTACAGAATCTTGCCTGTTTTTAATGAAATGCTGTCTGAGGCCCCTAAGGTCACAGCCATCATGTATTGGGTTTCATCCGTGTCCCTTGTGTGCAGAGAATTCTCCGGATTCTCTGAATCTTTTTATGCTATTATGTCCCCTAATGTTTTGCAATTTGACTTTGAGAAATGTTATTCTCAAATTGTTGCACTATTTGCCTGCACAGTCTTTCAAAGAATGGTGAACCCATTCCCATCTTTACTTCTGAAAGACTCCTCTTCTCTGGGCTGCTCTTTTAATACCCAATCATATTATTGACCTGATGCCAATTAGCCTAATTAAGTGTGAGAGGTTCTACCAGGTTTGGGTTTTAGCCTTACAAAACTTTTCTACTCTTTCGGCGCCTCTGTCCCAGCTTATGTTTCTGGCATCAAATTCAAAGTGGGCCAGCAATATGTTTCTGACCCACTTTGTTCTGTGAGGATATTCAAATAAATACAATTAATTAATAAACACATAAATCCAGTATTTTAAGCAATATTCAGGCTCTGTTACTTTTAACCATAGTGACTTTAGCCACATAGCCACTAATTTCTGTTTATCTCTGATAGTGTATAACAAGAAAAACGACATATTAGGTAGATGGCCAGCTGTGGGCCTGTTTTTACAGAAAATTCATATTCCATGATACCGTTGTATATGGATGAGAATAATCCTATGACCCCTACCAGGCTCAAGAAGAGACACAATAGACCCAAACTGATCATGGAGTAGCTGGGACTTCCCATGATTCACATAAAACTATGTAATCTAAAAATGTATCTGGACTAGAATATAAAAATGTGATGTAAGCGTCTAAATGATTCAAGTTTTTTTAAATAAACAACATATCCTTAAAAAACACAAGATTGAGAGAGTTAAAGTGTTCTGATCAACCAAAAAAAAACATCACTTCTCACATGAGACCTGCTCAGCTTTGATGCATCAAATTGGAAAAATAAATAAATAATGTATTTAAAAATGTATGTACATTTTTCATGTACACTTTATTCATGTATACCAATACATTCTTCATGTATTTTCACACATTAAGATACATTTTAGGTATTTCCTGTATTCTGAAATGCAGCCCCCAAAATATCTGAAATGTATCTTTTTCCATACATGAAGACAACATGATATCAAATATATGCATACATACACACAGCACACATTTTTCCCAAACTTATGTGGACCAGAAATCTCCTATCCCTAAACCTAAACTAAAACTAGCCATTATCCTAAACCTCACCCAGAAATTGTAAATATCCTTTTGCTGAGCTAAAAAAAATATGGTGACCGAATTGGCTGGTTGTACTATTTAGACCTGGATCACACACACACACACACACACACACACACACACACACACACACACACACACACACACACACACACACACAAGTTTGTGCAGCTAACCTTATGGGGACCAGAAAATTTCAATTGCATGCTCCCTGGTCTTAATCTTAAGCCTAAACTTAACCCTAACCTTTACCCTTAACCTAATCCTATCCTTAACCTAACCCTAATCTAACTCTAACCCTAACCCTAAACTTAACCTCAATAAAGTAACATTTATGCCTAAAATTTACCTAGGTGTAATGCCTCATCTTAACCCTAAACTTAACCAACAATGCCTGAACCTTAAAGAAACCCCAATTCTAACTAAATTATTTGTAAATTTTACCCTAAACCTAAACCCTGAGCCAGACATTGACTTTTGCCTCATGGGGACTGGCAAAACGTCCCCATGAGTCCAATTTCTTGTGGTTTTCTATACTCATGGGGACATTTGGTCCCCGTGATTATAGTTAGACCTTAAACACATACACAGACACACACACACTTTCACAGTGAATTGGAACTATAGATTAGGGGAAAAGAGTTACTTAAATCCGAATAGAGATGGGTTCTGAGGAGCCCCCGTAGAAACACATGAGTCATTCTGGTAACATGGGCACATCAGCTCAAGCAATGTATCTCATCTGCTGAGAAGCTGCAGTGCGGTGTGTGTGGAGGAGGGGGATGTATTGAAAGATGATATGACACTGTACCGCCATCTAATGGTCTAAATGGAAAAAAACACCTAATCCACCAGTAGACTTCTGATTTTTTAAAATTCTTTAGATTCAACAGTACAAGTACAGTACAACGAAATGCTGTTAGCATCTAACAAGAAGTGCAAATAGAGGAGGGCACACATTTACAAGTATTAACAGGTATGAAGTATATTTATATTACCAGTGGAATGTGTAGATGTGCAATGAAGGCAAACGCAGTAGAAATGGCAATACAAAATGTACAATAGTGCAAATTAAAAGGACCATTAGCGCTATTTCTGAACAGTGAGTAATGTATTTAAACCGAACATATTGATCATTATTTTCTAATTTGCAGAATTAAATCCAATTTTTACATTTCTTCACACCATGCCAATCAGGAAGATACAATCATGGATAATTATCTTATTAAAGTAATTGTATTCAGTGTAAAATATATCCAGACTATTATACATGGTAAATGTTTCTAAAGAAAATGTGTCTCCGTTACACTTCTCAAGCTGAAGTTATTTGATGTCTCTAAACAGACTACAAATACCTGCCTACATATTCCATGAACCCCGTTGAGGTGCTGTGTCCGGAAGTTCCGGTCAAATTTCGCGCGCACTCAAACGTCAGTGAAGCAACTACGGGGTACACTTAGCGATCTAAGATTTGTACGGTTTGTCATTGTTTTTTAATCACATCTATATTTCTGCTTGATGACTTTAGAAATGCCAGCGGCTGTTTACGACCAGGCCTCTCTACCGGACCTACTGCCCCTCTACTACCGACGACTTTTCCCGTTCTCTCAATATTACCGGTGGCTTAACTATGGAGGAGGTGAGTACTGCAGTGGGTAGTTAGCAGCCAGCCCATTCGAGATAGTTTGTACTTGGTCGCCTAGTTTTGGTAAAGAGCCCCGACGCTCTAACCCTGCTCCAGAGCTAGGCCAGCTAGCCCTAGGATAAGGGTGGTGCTAGCCCAATTCAAAATATGCAAGTGTGAACACAGCTAAGTCACCATTAGCCCAGGGCTTAGGAGGCTCTTAGACCTAGGCTAAGGTGCAGTGGGGAAATACTGCTGTACAATCACTGTATTCCAATTTAGGTTTTCATCAGTGGCCAGATATGTCGTTTTTGATTTATAGACTTGAACAAGTGTAAAGGAATCTTTGTTATCATTACACTAATATTAGAAACATATTTTGCTATGCCCTCAGTGACAAAGAACTACTTCCAGAACCGAGAGTTTTCCTTTACGTTGAAGGATGACATCTATGTACGATATCAGTCGTTCAGTACACCGAGTGAACTGGAGAAGGAGATGCAGAAGATGAACCCATACAAGATTGACATTGGAGCCGTCTACAGTCACAGGGTGGGTTTTCATTATGAATCATCTGTTTCTGAACACTTGTTACAAATCGGTGTATTTGATTTTCAAAATATTTCTCCATTGGTCTCCCTATCTCTGTATCTCACACACACAAACACACTTTTTTTAGATGTTAATTACTCTTCTTCACCGATAGCCCAACCAGCACAACACAGTCAAGTCTGGATCCTTCCAGGCTTTGGAGAAGGAGCTGGTGTTTGATATTGATATGACAGACTATGATGATGTCAGAAGTTGTTGCAGGTACTTAGTTCACATTTTGTCAGTCTCTTGTTTGTAGATTCACCATTTTAAATTTTGTACATGTTTGAATGTACAACAGATTCAAATTTGATTAGCAATACTTTTGTCAGCGTTGTTGTGCGGTTGATCAGCTTTTTTTCTGGTCTGGTTTTTCAGTGCAGCAGACATCTGCCCAAAGTGCTGGCCTCTGATGACAATTGCTATCCGTATCCTGGACAGGGCCCTTCGAGGTGAGAGAGATTTTTTTTATTTCAGTGCAATTTATCAGGTGTGTTTATCCAATGCTGCTTAGACATGTGATTTTAGATGATTATTCTTTTTTTTCCTCCAAAGGGCTAGTTCTAGGATTCAAAGCCACAAGCCTGTGTTGTTGCAAGTACCGTGCTCTACTGACCCAGCTTTTGAATTTATTTCATTTTGTAATGTAAACTGATTCACTTCAGAGGACTTTGGTTTCCGCCACTGCCTTTGGGTGTACTCTGGCAGGAGAGGGGTCCATTGCTGGGTGTGTGACGAGGCCGCCCGGAAGCTCTCTGTGGCAGCACGCTCCGCTGTGGCTGAGTACCTGAGTTTGGTAAAGGTGAGATAAGCTGCCAACACCTCTCTGCCCACTTCTCTTAACGACTGCCTGCATGGAAACAGTAGCTGAACATCGTTGAACGCAGAAGTGGCTAGACAGAGATCATGCCTACAGTGATCAGATACACCTCACCTGCTGCCAGTATTTACTGCCCCTTCCCCGTGTAGAGCTGACCCTCACAGCACCTCCTGGTCCTGCTTTCTGGTTACTGGTTACTGGTAAACGAGGTGCAGAAAACAGGGCTAGATGTGCACCCTTATAAATGGCATGGGCTCAATGATCTTGACTCCTTTTTTGCTGATAATGTATGCCTCTATCTCTGCTTTTGTTGCCATGCCTGTTAAACCTTTCATTACAAACATCAGAAAGCTGCATTCATTGCTCATTTTTAGTGGGTGACACACAAGTTATTACAAGCCATTGTTTATCAAATATTGGTCTTCCTGTCAGTAGACCTGCCATTTGAGCCCCAATGGGTTTTTCCTTCATGCAGTCAGAATTCAGAGACAGTCATGATTATACCACAACAACCCTAGTGGTCCTAAATGACATCTGCTTTAGACAACAAGCAGTGTTTTGCAGCTTTTTTTGGAAGAAGCCTTTGTCAACCATCCCATTTCAATGAATACTTTCAACAACCAAGTGGGGACACTATAGCAAAGTCTTTTCTGGTTAGAAAAGAATTTCTGTGATTATTTAGAACTGAGGGTTGTAGCTTATCAGTAGAGGTCACTAAAGCTGCAAATCCTGGACCAACCCTGTTCAAATCTGTGTTGGACCATTGACAAGGCTCCGATAGCTGCTGGTAACTCCCCCCTCAAATTTTATGCAGAAGACACTGTCCTGCATACAACAGGCCTGTCACTAAAAACTCTGAATAACTTATTAATCAATATTAATCACATCCAACATGACTTCTTTGACTTCCACGTACTCCTCAAATTCCGCAGTAACTAAATGTATGCACCTCACGTGGAGCATACCTCAACCTGCTGGCCCCAAAATGGTCCTGGCCCAGAATGGGTTAGTGGACCGTATATTGACAGTTTACCAAAAACGTAAAAAAATTTATCGAATGCTGCAATCTGACCAATAAACATCAAATCTCTCTCTACATGTTTGGCTGTATATGCTCTGTATGAAATCGGTTACATTTTCTATTCTATACTGTTTTTTGGATTCATGTTTTTACATTATTTAATAGTTCTTTGTTGCCCTTTCCTCTAACTATATGCCTTTTCCAAGTTGTTTTTCAAAATTGGAATTGGTTTTGAACTGCCATCTGGCTAAATAAGTAAAATCCTTATTGCAATTAAAAATGTTTGAATTGTCTCCAAATGAATACTTTCCTAACATTAATACCTCTGCATCTGTCAGTGATATACTGGTCCCTCTGTGTCATCTTTGACATGTCCTTCTCATTCCAATCCTACACATATCATACCCAGACAAAGTTTTTCCAAATATGCGAGATCTCCAGGCTCTGACTGTCACTGTCCATTAAATTACTGAAATTCTCCTCCAACCCTCTGACTGGACTCCTTAAACACTTCTCAGAATCCCCCAAAAACCCACTAATGGACTTCAACTGGTCCCGAACTCTGCTGCTTGAATTCTCACTGGCACCAGATCAACTGAATACATCAGAAGTGCTCATCAGTTTACAATGGCTTCCTGTGTTGAGTAAAATTTAATGTGGCACATATTTCAGACTTCGCCTCCATCACCAGGCGCCCACCTATTTCTCTGACCCTTCCCCAGATTACACTCCAGGTCTTCATTGCTGGTCTCCCTGTCAACCCCTTTTTTCTGCGTTTTCACCGTAGCCCATGTTGTTGACACAAACCCCTTCTCTTCAAGGGTTTTGTAGGGTCTTTAATACTTTTAATTGCACTTTGCTACATCAGAAAAATCATTTATTAATCAAACTTTATATTTTTTATATTTATTGCAGTTAATTTAAGTAGGTCAATTCATTGAAGTTAAGAAATGCCTCTAACATCGACATGTAGAATATTATAACTATTGAGATGTTTACCCCTTTCTGTTTGTCAGGGTGGAGAAGAGACTGTGAGGAAAGTAGTGCTCACAGACCCAATTCATCCATTTATCAGGTGAGATTTTGATGCACTTTGAAATCCTTCCAAATGACCCACTAATTTCCCACACTAATACTTTTTTCAGATAGACTACTGCTACAATAATGCGTTGATGGCAGTTATGATGTTTCCACCACTGTGCTTATGTTTTAAAAGGGTGTAGGTCACTAAACCATGTGTGTTGTTAGCTTTGTTAGAGATGGTGGGATCTACATAGACAATTACTTTGGTGTCGAAGGACAGAATGAAGTTGAATGACCAGTTGCCTTTTTGTTCCCCAGAGAATCTCTCATGGTGGTGGAGCATTACTTCACCCAGTACGCTCTACTGGGGCAAGACATACTGGGCAGCAAAGAGGCTACAGACAAAGTGCTGGGCCTAGTCCCAGAAGATATCCTTTTCATTTCAGCCACTTGTTATTGGTGTTATGTATATTAGAGTTTACTGTCTTTTCTGATATCTGTTGCATTTTGGACAACAGGTAACATTCTAGAACATGCCAAGTCTTAACAGAACCTGCACATATCAGAAAGGAGTTGCTGGTTGAATTCAAGACTGAAAAAAATCCTGAGAGGCGTTGGGGCAGACTCACAACTATGGCCCAAAATAAACGCGTAGGTGGCGATGCATGCTCGCACAATACTTCAATGAAATGTCATAAAAGTTACATACACTACAATAATGAGGTGATGTCAATGGCAGCCAAGAGTTAAGTGTAACACTTCTTACTTCAACAGGCTACTGTCAAAAAGGGCCACTACTTTGAGATGGAGATCATGCTGCAGTACTGTTACCCTCGGCTCGATGTTAACGTCAGTAAAGGAGTCAACCACTTGCTAAAGAGCCCCTTTAGCGTCCACCCCAAAACAGGTCAAGTGAAACTCTGTCCCCCAAATAGGCACACCTTATTAACTAAAGGACTGGATTACAATAACCAGCAATGTTTTCTTTACATCTTTACAGGGAGGATCTCTGTCCCTATTGACCTTAGAGAACTGGATAACTTTGACCCCTTTGGTGTACCTACTATCAGGTAAGCACTGGTCAGTTAGTTGGTCTTAGCACAGTATATAGATTTTCAAATTCAAACATTAAATCTTCTAAATGCCAAACTTGTCAGTATGAAGCACCCCTAGGGTTTTGGGTTGGTAAACTGTCTTTTATTCTGTCATTTTGTAGTGTGATCTGTGAGGAGCTGGATCTGCCCAAGATGGCAGGAGAGGAGGAGGACCCCAAGGAGAATGACAAAGAAGCTGGAGAAAGACGGAAAATAAGAGGTATTCAAAGAGACAAATGCAATTTAACTGAAAAGATCAGACATGAACAGATGTGTTAAGAAGTATTAGGGGATTCTGAGATTTATGGGGCATGTGTAAAACCGCCCATGTAACCAAAGGGTTCGGATGTGAATTTGGTCATTGTGTGTATTGTTTTAACGCAAATATATCTTTGGTTTCATAGACTACAAACGAACAAGCTTGGCAAAGTATGTAAAACTGTTTGATCAATTTCTGGAAGAGATGGCTCGCTCAAGGAAAGGAGAACTTATTAAAAAGAGTGGTGAGTGTATTAAAAGCAAACAATTGTTAACACTCACATAAAGGATTTGATTATAGATATTTTTGTCCTTCTCTTCACAGATCTTCAAAAGGATTTCTAATGCTGAGCATCGTCCAATGGAAAGCTGTCTGTGGCTGGGATTGGTACCTCGAATGGTTGTTCAATATTGAACAAATCAGTAATATCAATTCAACAACTAAAAACCACCATTGTTTATGTAGCATATATTCTAATAAAAAATTACTTTGTACTTCAGTTTCTGTCAATGTAGTGGTTCATTGTCTGCTTATATATCGGCAGGCCAAATCTGGCCTTTTGACCGTTTGGTTAAGATTTGATGTGATGGGTATTAGTTTTAATGTGTAGGAGATCGACTAGATCAAGACATGGATTCAACTGCCAGCAGGATATCAGGCGTTTTATGGTTTATTGGATGGACAAATGGCAACAGATCCAGTCATGTTAAGACCGTTAAGGAAATGGGAGGCAACAATGTGCTGATTTGCAATCTTGCATGCATGTTTGGAGTTGATTAAACAGTTGTGAATTTATTCCAAGCTGTTAGTCTGTTCTGGAGATTTCAATGCCAAAAGTGCATCTTCCCCAAAGCACAGTGAGGAAGATGGTTTGCAAATAATCCAAGGGCCACAGTTGGAGTTAAAGAACTTTATTGCAGCTTGGAGTATAAAATACCTCCTTAATGCTAATAGTCTATTAAGATTATTGAAAATAGTCCTTTGGCCACAAAGCCAATATGGGTTTGGCCTGTGAAAGAATGAGCTGTATGCTGAAAAATTTACCTCATACCTACTCTAAAACATTGTGAATCTGTGATGTCATGGGGCTGTTTTTTGTTTCCACTGGTCCTGCGACCTTTTAAGGTGAACAGTATTATGAACTCTAAGAACTACCAGGACATTTTAACCAAAAACTTGTTGCCCCTGCCAGGGTCTGAAATGTATGGGCGTATGAAGGTGGTTATTACTTATACAATAGGGTGGTCATCCCATTAAGCATCTTTCAAACTGTCTGTTTTACAATACAACATTGAGATGTTTGTGAAGTGGATTCTCCAAAGTAAGTTACGGGCCTTATATAATATAGATGTGAGTTCACAGAATATTAACTTAACATATGGAGATTTTCACTGGGCAGATCATTAATACATTGGCCATGGTATTCTGTTTCTACATTTACAATAATGGTTTTGAAAACAAGTAGAAAGGTACCTTAAAGAAGAAAAACATTAATTCTTCTGCATGTAAATTGCATGGGAAGCACGAGAGCGACCCGGAAGAAGAAATTGGTTCTAAATGGGATATCACCGCGAGACCGAGGTCAGAAATTCTCTCTCACAACCATCTTGGATATAGAATCCAGACTCGGTGAGTGTCTGTTGTGAATCTAATTTCATCTAACCCTTTATACTATTTTAAGTTCTATAAAACAGTGACCTGACAGTACACGAGAAGTTGGTCATACCCCTCGTTTGCTTATTTGTAAATATAGTTTTATGTACGCAGGAATATTCACTGTTAATTTGTCGAGCACTGGTACAAAATGGGAGAACACGACTCTTCGCACATTCGCTAACGTTGCTTCTTACTTGAATAGGCTTTTATATAACGTCGGTTAAGAACATTTTGAGGACTGATTTGGGTTGTCGGTGCTGCCACATTTGTAAAATGTTCAGTGAAAGTTGTCAGTCAGACCATAAGTCTCTTGACATCGTACATCCACCTATCTTGAAGTTAAACTTGTACCTGAGAGTCGGTAGCGAGACCGCTAACTACAGTACTCTATATAGTTAACCTCGTTTGCTACAGTAACTACTGTAGTCCGTTATGGTTTTGTTACTGGTATGTACCGTTTTTGTCGCTGCAACGAGTTTAAGTATGGTTATTTGGTTTTGGTGGTGTCCGGTTGTCTTTTAATGTGCAGCTGATTGTGAAATTATCATGCGAGGTTTCATTAGCTTAGGGAGTGTACAGCTACATGTGAGTAACGCATGCCGGTTCTTATACAAAAAGTATTGTTTGCTGGCTGACGTCATGTATGGTTTTGCCCACACCAAGTCAATAGAACTCCGTTTTCAAAATGTTGTTATCCTTATAAATACGGCGAACTTGTTCTAGTGAAAGCTAGCTAACTACAGTATCCCGAACCCGTTTCCCAGCGCTGAAACGGAACGTATAACTAATCTTGACTCGTTTGTGTCCTAAAAATAGTATACGAAATCTCCCTTATTAATCAAACCTCCAGTGAAACCAGACTTGAGGGATGGCCGTTCTCTTCTTAATGTGCCAGTTGATAAGAGTACATGGCCTTTTGGGCCACATCAATGTCTGCATGATCTGAAGACAAGTGGGTCAATAAATGCATGTGGGCTGTGTCCACAGTCCTTAAACAGAATCTAAGTCAGCTGAATAACCAGGTGGACAAAGGCGGAGACAATCAGGTGGAGGGCGGACTGACTTAACAATTAGCTAGGAATAATTTTGAGATGATCAAGAAATGACACCATGGTAGTTATTTGACTGACCTTTTGTTTTTGGGGAGAACATAGTTTGCACCCATCAGCTAGTATTTATTTTCTTATGAGCCGTCCCAGGGCTGAGAGTCTGCTGCATAGCATATGTGAATCACTTTAACCTACATTACAAGTGATAATGTGTGCATACTTATTTAAAGTAGGGAATACACTAATTTGGTAGTGTGAAGTCCTATTAAAGTGCTGAGGTCAGTACACTAACCTTTGACGCACAGTCCCAAATGGCTTTCTACAATTTTGTTGGAAAAAAGTAAAACCTTCGCTATCCCTCAATTGATCCCATCAGAGTTAACATACTAGTCATTAACAGTTACTGCTTGGTGCTCTTACTGCCTCTTTGGTGTGTGCACATTGCCCCCTTAAAGCAGTGTTAGTTAACAGAAGGATCTATACTAGTAGCTAAATGCAATAGTTTGATGTCAATGAATGCAATTAAATTGTCAATGTGTGAAACATAAAAAAACGAGCAAATGAGCTGACTGTTTATTAACGCAGAACAGGTTTTCTTTCTGTCCATTTTCTGTTGATTCATTGCTGGAATTCTCCTTTCAGACACAAGCATGCCTGGCGAAGCCACAGAGACGGTCCCAGTCACTGAGCAGGAGATGCAGCAGCCACAAGTTGAGACTGGTATGTATAGAATTATTATGGCATACTCGCATGCTGAGACACTAAACATCGAGGCTATTGGGGTCCTGGAACTCAAATGCTACAGTAACTAATTCAACATAAACAGTGCTTGTAAAATGGAGTGGGTGAAGTCTTGTGCCCTATTGGAGGGGACAGGTGGCTGTTACTTTCTTTGCTTCCTTAGGAAAAGGTAGCACTAGTAACATAATCAAGCAGGTGATACTGTTGAATGACACTAGACATATGGTTGTTCTGGTTCCCTTGTGGAGTCTTGCTTTACACACATTCTCAGCTTATATGGGGAGTTCTGGTGTCAGGTTTATTTGAAGGGGGGTGGTGGTTTGAGCAGCTGAGGGATAATATAAACCATGACTTGTATATTATGATCTGAAGATGCTATTCTTTCGATCCCCAACTTTGACTGAACGTCTTATTTTTGTAGTTTGAAGTGAGTAGCCCTCAATTGTTGGTCTAGGCCAGTCTTTGAAACTACATTAATAAGGATGTCACATGTTTTAGGGTCTTACGTGTGTCCAACTAGGAAGGTCATGTGTTGAATTTCACTATGGTTTTATTGGGTTATCCAGGACCCTTGTTTACTCAAAATCACTCACAATCACCTGTGTTGAATGTTACTGTACTGGCAACTGGGGTTTGCACCACTTTCTACTGCATGGGTATTGATACTGTTGCCTTGTGCATGTAGGATTTTTGAGAAACCTTTGCACAAAGGAGTGGCACTAACTTATGGTACAGTGGTAGGAAATGCATTTTGGTTGGGTTCACAAAATGTTCTGTTAGAAAAAATTGACTGAATTATTATTATTATTATTATTATTATATATATATATATATTTTTTTTTTTGTTTTTTTTTTTTTTGTGGTAATGACTGTGATGGCCTCAATTTCACTAAATGGTTAATGGCAAAGTTAACTGCCTCTGTGTAGAAGCCTATAGAAGTGTATCTAAGTAGCATTTGTTTTGAATAGAAAAAAATGAATGTTGTTGAGCTTTAAATCATTTTCTCATTCATTTCATTGCAATGACTTTTTGATTTCTGTTTATATCTGTCATAGGTGAGAATAATTTCTGACTCAATAGTTTCCTTATAACCCAGCCCTGTGCTTGAGTGAATTGTTGAAAATGATCATCATATGAAAGTCCATGCTCTATAGAGAATGTAGCAGATGCTACCTCGGAAGGTGGCGTCTTGAGCTATCAATATCTGCTGGTTTACAGCACAAAATAATGTAGTGTCTTGAGTCTTTGTCTTGGAAAATGTACTGCAATGTAAACAAGCCTTAAGGGACGTTTGTGGCGATAAAGACCACAAATAGATTTTGAAGACCTCTGCAGTGCTAAACAAGTGAAGACTTGAAGTATTGATTGGGGAACACCAAAGATATTCAGTCCTGTAGCTTCAAGTTGCCAGTGCAATGAAATTGATAACACCCTTTGAATTGGTTAGTTATCATTAACTGATATATGTAGAGCCCACCTTTGTAGATAATTGTATTGTTGCTTGAGGGACCCTCTGTAGTTTTCTGGTAAGGATGATTCAACATTAGGAATGATTAATGTTGGAGATCATTGGAAAATTGTTTTGTCTTCAAGCAATACTATGTTGTTCTAAATAAGGGTTTAATTGCATGAAATGAATGAGATCATTTAATTCTCGTTATTTGACCGATGTTTATTAAATGCTGGTTATTAAATCTTAATTTCCTAATTTAAAAGTACACTTAGTGGCCATTATTGTCTCAATGACTTCATTCTGAAATGTTGTCATCGGTTGTAGATATATTGAATGCTTTTTTTTCTTGAGGGTTTCCTCACACCTGGTCTCAAAGGTACAATCTTGTCCAATTAGGCACTGCATGGTAACTGGGATATGGGCACACTATATTCTCGGGGTGGGAATCAACACTCAATCAGAAAGCAGTTGTCTGCATCTTTGAATAACCTCACAAACACTCTGGTTTCACTGAATTCATACTTTCATTACAAGAATGGACTCATTCAACTGTTTCCTCTTAATATTTTGTTTTATAATTGAAACCTTATGTATCAAAACATGCTCATGTTTACAACTCTCATATTTCCTTACATGAGGCGTTCAATCATTTTTGATCATATTCTAACAAAAGCGCTTCCAAGCTTGTCACCTTCTCACTTGCTGTGACTACCCCCTGCTGCTCCCTCCGCTCCTCCTCCTTTCCTTCTCACCAGCTCCAGGGGTGTTGAGTTCCTCTTCTCCCCCTGAGATGGCTGTGCCTGTGACCAAGATATCCCCTTTGGACAGTCTGGTGCCTCCAGACGCCTCTACTGTGCATCCAGAGATAGAATCCAAGCCTGTATCTCAAATGGCTTTTGGAAAGGAAGCTAGTGGAAAACGTAATGGTGTGGAAGCTAGACCTGAAGCTAAAGTGACCTTTGTGGAAGAACCTAAAGAAACTGCTGAAGAAAATTTCACCCAAACAACTGAAGAGGTCACCATCCAAGCGATAGTTCCCCTGGGCACCGCGGCAGTGGTTGAGGAGGCTCCAATTCACGAACCTTCTCTTGCTGAAGAGCCAAATGTTTGCGCTGTTGATGGGATGGCACATACCCCTCCCGAAGTCTCTTCTGAGCCTGCAGTCAAGACGGTTTCTGAAGACTTGAAGTCTTGTGAAAATACTGTACTGTGCCCTGAAATGGCCAATGCAAACATTAAAGCCACAGAATTTTCTGCTAATATGACTATTGACACTGCCACACTAAACAAAACCCCTTTTGAGGAAGAACCAATTGTGGCCTTTTCTGAGGCCATACAGATGAAGATGCCATCAAATCGTGCTGGCCCAACTATCTCCACCCAGCACCTGTCAGGTGGGTTATTTCGTGTGCAAAGTTTAAACCTTTCCCCTCTTTCGACAGCTTCCCCTTTTAATCTTTTGTCTCTTCTGTACTTTTGCCACCTCATGCACCAAAATTAAGATTAAAAAAACATGTTTAGGGTTCATCATGGGTTTATATAAGATCTTAATTTTCTCTTGCGTTCCTATAAGAAGTGTTCTACCTTGAAACAGGCTAGACTGTGGGCACGCAAAAAACTTAAAGCAACTTTGTTTTTTGTTGTCAGATGTTTACTTAGTTCTGTTTTTGTCGCTGTGCTTTCTTTGGTGTTTGCTGAAAGGAATGCACTAGGCCAACCATGTCCATGTGTTCTAACTGCAGTATGTGTATGAACACATAAGCATGGTTATTTGGGTGGAAGCTCAGTCATGGTGATTTGAAAAGAGCATGAAATGTAGCTGAACACTGCAATAGATCAGATGTTATTATTGCTCAACCTGCTAAGCCAAGCTGTAGTCTCTTTAAAGTCACTTTAGTATTAGATTCAACGTTGTCATTGAACTGTACGAGTACAGTACAATGAAATGCAGTATGCAGCTGGAGTTACTATAACTAAGTGGTCTGAAAGATGGGGTTCCGTATCGTAGCGAATCATTAACTGGAGGGACTGGGGCGCCACCAGGCTGCGGAACAGGTGTTGCTTCACCCAGTGAAGCTTATTGATAGGGCAGAAACAACTAATCGATAAGTCTATGATAAAAAATCTTTGGAAATAAATGTTATTATTAATTGTTAGGATCTGCACGAGACGCAGAAAGAAATTGCAATTTGAAAGATAAGAGGTTACACCGAAGAGAAGTCTCGCACAACCGAAAACTTCAGAAGTATGAGACCATGTTACGTTGAAGAATTTAATCAAAGTGTGTTGCAAAGTTTGCAGAGTAGAATTCTTAAAACACTGGTGCATGAATAGTGCATGGAAACACATAGCCTTGATGAGAAAAGATCAGCCTGGTATAATATTAATATAATACATATGTCATTAATTTATTTTGTATTCATGGAGTTAAAATTTTAATTGCGAAATAGTTCATCATGAATGCATGGCTGAGTGGATGTTAACAT
Organism: Esox niger; assembly: GCA_016801105.1. Classification (NCBI taxonomy): domain Eukaryota; kingdom Metazoa; phylum Chordata; class Actinopteri; order Esociformes; family Esocidae; genus Esox; species Esox niger. The sequence continues at coordinate 2,754 of JACXGJ010011008.1, read as the reverse complement.
CTTGTTTTTCACCACCAAACTGGTGATCTACTTGGGCATGTTGAGTTAGTTTATTGTTGAGCAGCTCCAGCTAGCTAAGCATTCAGGATGTTAGTGATGAATTAACCCATTAGTGTCAAATTTTGTGAGTTTTGTATTTCTCCACAATAGAAACATTGAGTTATTTAAATGCATTACAATTTGCATTAACTTTATAGGATTAGTCAAGTCTCTTAATCAGCTTTATCTAGTACCTTGGAATGATTTTACAACAGTCTTAAAAAATAGTGTTCTGATAACCCTTCAGTTTTTTGCATGTTTTAATTTTTTTATAACTACGGCCAACAGTTGCATTGTAAAAAGGATAAAACCACTGAAAACTAATTTATTTGAAGTAATCGATAGATTGACTGATTATCACAATAGTTGTTAAATGCAACCATATTTATTGATCAAAATGTGCTTTATTAAGCTTATAATTCCACAACTACCTGCATACAAACATTAAACAAGATTTAGGTAGGGTGTAGTTTTACCCAAAGTTACCTTACAGTTCACTAGTTAAATTAATCCGCAGTCTTTTCTGTAGATGCTGTTAATTTGTTAATGGAACTCTGTCAAGATGGTGAATCTTCTCGCAAAATTATCTGAAATCTTAGCTATCATTTATGTGTATTTCACACTTTGAGGTAATGTGTGATGCTTGAATGAATGTTGATCCCAGTATATGTTCATGTCATTGTCCACAATTGCTACATTATTACCAAAACGACTAACTACACCCCATGACTGGTTAGTTATCAAATATGCTTGCCTTGTCGCACTGAGTGATTGCTTGGGCACATGAGGTCTTGAAGGCAGTAGAGTGTGTTCCTACCAGAATAAGGATTCTGGTATATACTGCATGGTTGAGCGAGCAGTGTTAAGAAACAGAATGGCATTGAATGTGTTTTGGCAGACATGGACTGTCACTAATCTAATATCATGAAGCAGGACCTTAATTACAAATTTGCTATCACAAAATTGCATGGTTGACCCATGTTTGTAACAGGCAGGGAGAGATAGGAGTCACTGGTCTGGAGAGGAGCCTGTTGTGACTGCCTTGTTTGTTCAGAAAATCTGCTACGAGAAACTTCGTGAATTTGCTATGTAAAATTTACTGTTTTAGAAGATAGCATGACCTTTGTGGTGCGGTGCTTTGGTAAAACAATCATGATTTGGGAAATCCAACCTGGCACATTTTATACATTATCAAAGCCTATTCCTGGCAACATCAAAACACATTCCAGACTCTAATTCAACTGGATTTTGAGTCCAGTATCAGCCAAGCTAGGGAGGATGGGAATGATAAAATTTCAATGTAATGATCTTGTTCAGTTGATGTAACACATTCCAGCAATGTAAAATGTTCTGTGGAATTTTTAGTTTCTTTTATTTGACCTGTCCGGTATTTTTGCTCTTTGTAGTGCCATGCTTTTCCAAGCTAAAATATTTTCCTCTGCATTGTGTCCTCAGTGTTACTTTTTGGTTCTTAAATTAGGAAAATATGAGATTGATGTGTGGGTCTGTGCCTGAACCAAATAAATTGTTTGAACTTGAGGTAGTTCGTTATGGATTTGCCTGACATTAATGGGGTGTGTATGTGTGCTGCCTTGCAACAAAACCTCCCATTTAGCATACACGGTTGGTGTGGTGTTCGTTTTCCTAACCATTCATAACCCTGGAGTTCTACGGTAACATGGCCATTGGTGTGTTCTCATCTTTAACCTGCATGGTTCAGGCTTTGACTTCCTTTCATCTTAAACAAATACTTTTTTTCATTTAGCCACAACCTCTACCCATCCAAGTGTGGCTACATCCCAGGCTGCTTCTAGCTCTGCTAAAGCCAAAGATCCCAAAGGTGGCTCTGCCCCAAAAGCTGTCCCTGGCAGAAGAAAACGTACCTCAATGTCAACCTCCTCCGCTTCTCCAACTTCTCCAAAGTCCACATCTTCCACACCCCGTTCCCCCTTAACTACCTCACCTGGGGCTTCCAGCCAGGTCAATCGTGGTGCCCCGAAGGTTGTGAAGGCAGGCAAACAAGGAAAGGCTAAGAAAGGAGAGTCTTTTAAACCTGCTTCTGACCTGCCAGCACCTGCTGCGGCCCCTGCCCAAACAGTGGCCATTGAGCCTAAAGCTGTTCCTGCACCTGTTGTGTGCACACAAGCACCTGCTGCAGCAGAGGCTGAACCTGCTACACCCTCATCTCCAAAACCTGTAGCATCCCCTGTGGCCTTTAAAGTGACCTCCAAACCGGCTGCACTGGCTCCTATGTCATTTGCTGATGCAGTTGCCTCTAGCCCCTCTAAAGCTGCCCCTGAGAAGCCTATGGCCAAGCCTGAGCTAATACCTAAAGTTGAGGTGAAAGAAGTCAAGGCAACCCTTGCCCTGGAGGATGATGACCTTCCCCCTCTCATTCCACCAGAGGAGCCAGTGAAGATGCCTTTGCCAGTAGCTACTCCAATTGTTGTCAAGCCAGCTTCGGTTGTAGCTAAACAAGCTCCCGCTAAGACCGCTCCCTTTGTAGCTACACCAGTTCTTGATAAACCTGCTCCTGTTGTAGCCTCTCCCCCTAAGCCGGCCCCCTCTGTAGCCGCCCCCGCCAAGCCGGCCCCCTCTGTAGCCGCCCCCGCCAAGCCGGCCCCCTCTGTAGCCGCCCCCGCCAAGCCGGCCCCCTCTGTAGCCGCCCCCGCCAAGCCGGCCCCCTCTGTAGCCGCCCCCGCCAAGCCGGCCCCC
>JACXGJ010011007.1:0-20590 GCA_016801105.1 Esox niger | reverse complement strand
CCGCGACATGCATTATGCCCCACCGTTGGCTACTTCTCGTCTGTTTACATTATCACCGCGACATGCATTATGCCCCACCGTTGGCTACTTCTCGTCTGTTTACATTATCACCGCGACATGCATTATGCCCCACCGTTGGCTACTTCTCGTCTGTTTACATTATCACCGCGAAATGCATCATGCTCTGCTGCAGACTTTCCCCTTATATTATGCTCTGCATGTTTTACACGACTGAGAGAACACAGCGGCAGACCTGCACTAATAATCTGGGTGGCAAGCTGAACACAACTGTGTTTCACTGCGGCCCACCAAACAGACTCCAGCAGAACGGGACCAAGCTAGTTCATTGCTGTGATTGTTCATGGATAACTATAGCTTTTTCTGCCCAAGTAACTCCCAAGTATATTAACTGCATGTGCCCGTGGCTTAGACGTCTGGAGGGGAGAGCCTGAAGCAAACGCAAGGTGGGGAACATGTCTTTGAAAAACACTACACATTATCTGCCAGTGCAGAGAGCCCTGCGCCGTACATTCCCAGTGATTATAAAACTGTCTTTGTTTGCTGTCCCGGCCCATTAAGACGTTAGTTCTGTGACAGCCACCCACTTCTACCGAGCCAGAACGTTGCACGTTGGCATCTTAATCCATCGTGAACAAAAAAAATCCTTTTCCTTCAATAGGAGGGTCTCTCTCCACTCTAGGACACCACATTCATAATTCATGCTCCTTTTACTAATGCATTACCAGTCTCCTCTGTGTGTGTGTGTGTGTGTGTGTGTGTGTGTGTGTGTGTGTCAAATTCAGTCTTTTATGCATGAGTCTGTAGTAGTGGGGCACACTTGTTGTCTAATGTGTGTTTGTCTGGTGTAGTGAGGGGGTAAATGTCGGGACAGGCTGTCTGGAGGCGGTTCATGTAGTCTGAAAACACACAGTCCCAGAAGACACGTCTGCCTCACTCTGAACTCTGACCTCAGTCCTGGTCCAGCGACTTCATTCAGTACTTACGCTGAGGGAACCCTTCTCTCTCACTGCGTGTGTTCCGCAGTAGATCAGTTACTTATTCCAAATGCGAGAATAAGACAAAAGGATTAAAACTTTTAAAACGTTATTCTCAAATTTCTTCTGAGAATACCGTTTCTTTAATTAAAATGTATTAGAAAGTGTGACTGTTAGGCTAACAAACCAAATGATATCTTTTCAATACTTGCTACGTCCTCTGTGTAGTGTAAGATCTGGCTGTCCTTTTCCCTGGCCTACCCTTTGATCAAGCCTACCCTTTGATCAGGCCTAATGCAGGTGAATCTTTTCGGGATGGGAATGTGCACTTGACAGGATCCCTTCCTGGTCCTCTTTTCATTGCCTGTTTTGTCAGAAAGAGTGACACATAGGCTCTTAAAAGCTAACATTCTTTGTGTGTTCTAGACTGACAATTATGTGTATGGACTGAGTCCAGTCATAGATTCTAAATTTCAGTACATAATTTCACATCAAGCAGATTATTAAATGCCATTCTAAATGTAATGAAGGCGTCTGTAAAATGAAGAGGTAGCCTATGTTTTAAGAGCTTTGATGTATGGCTCACTTGACATTTGATTATGCATCAAATATTGTTCAATTTCCCAAGTTGCGTTGCAAGGGTTCATGGTTCTTCTTGTTTTATCAGAATTATGTGACGGAAAGTTCTGCTGTTAGTTAAAAGGAGACCTGTCGGTTTTAGTCTGATTCAAGCACAGTGTTTTGGACATCAAAGCCCAACCAGGGAAACCAGGAACTCCATGTATTGCATTCAGCCTAGACTGAGAAGTGGTGTTCCTGAGGAAAAAATAGGACATTTTCAACCTCTGTTTTCTGTTGCAGTCTAATTTTCTACAGATATTTGATGTGTACTGGTTCACTAAAACCACATGTCGGTATGTATTGCAGTCTTGGGTTCATCAGGAAAATGACATTAAGCAAAAGATGCATAAATAAGCCATTAACAACCATGCTATGATACAGTGAAATGTGTGTGAAACCAGTTATTCTATAATACATATCAGAAGCTGCCTGTTTCTGAAAGAATTCAAGTGCCCTCCCCCACTAGATCCAAAGAGGTCTAGAAATGCGAGGCAGAGAGGAATTTTGTCCCGTTTGTGTTTCCGTCTTGCTGCGTTGGAAGGAATCCTGTTGGAATCTCAGTGTCAACGTTACATGTTCTGTATCAACACGTTCCAGGTGTCGGCCGCTGTAGGCTGGTCTCGTCGAACTGGGATTAGCAGGTTACTGGGATTCTTGAAAATCAGGACAGCCATGTTGACCATCAGCGGTGGGGGTGATGGAGGTGACGTGGTCCTTGACCTGCTTCGCGAACCCCTTCTGGGTCTCTGCTGTGACCGCTACCGGGTGGTGGGGTTTGGCATGTTTAGGTTCTGCACCCATGCAGAATTGTTTGGAAGTGGTCTGACACCGGCCCGGCAGGCGCGTGAAGGTTCACATGTCATAAACGTGGTGTACCGTGTGTTAACGTGTCATACTACACACACGGTTCACGCCGCCAGCGTGCTCTCTCACCCAGGGTTAGCGTTCCATACTACACACACGGTTCACACCGCCAGCCTGTTCTCTCACCCAGGGTTAGCGTTTCATACTACACACACGGTTCACGCCGCAGGCGTGCTCTCTCACCCAGGGTTAGCGTGTCATACTACACACACGGTTCACGCCGCCAGCGTGCTCTCTCACCCAGGGTTAGCGTGTCATACTACACACACGGTTCACGCCGCCAGCGTGCTCTCTCTCCGAGGGTTAACGTGTCATTTTCCCTGTGATGTGCAAAGAATGTGTTTATTCCCTGTCTGTGATGCGTTGTCTGTTAATGGTCCCTGCCACATTCTCTGCATGTCTGACATGTCACATTGCCTCAGGTTGTTCCAAAGGTCGAAGCTGGCCTTTGGAAAACCATTTGGGTTCACTTGTGGTTTTGCTTGGACTTTGCCATTGATCAAGGAAAGCATCTTCAATCCCAATATGCTGTAAGTTGCATTTTATTAGTCTCCTTACTCATTTTAATTGGCCTAGCTCACAAATAATTATTTGAAATTGTGATAATTTCACGAAAAATATTTTCAAATTAATCAATCCAGATTTTCAAGAATCCCTGATTCTCAGCTTGTTTATCTATTGCCAACGCTGTTATGACATAATGTGAAGCCAGAATGTGCCCAAACTGGAAATGTCAAGTCCCCCTCCAATTGTGTTTTATCGCCCCTCACTACTCAGCAATCATAGTGGTCCCTTCCTGCTGCATATGTGTTCCAGTGAAAATGACCTACACTTACAGAGTTACAATGGGAGTATAATTGTACTCCTAAAACTTAATTAGAATTCCATTCTAGGAAACGTTTCACAGCTTAGGTCAGCTTTCTTCCCTCCATCCATTTCACTGTTGTGACAACGCTGCCAGTGGCTGTTCTTCTATGGTCGCACATGTGGTTTCACACGTTTTGGCTGTAGCCCCGGACCAAGATAACCAACTAACTCAATGGATGCCTGATAATTAGTTGACTAGTTGAAATTGTTCTGTTTGTCCAGGGCTACTGTTAATAAATGTGTTGTTGGGGGATACTGGAGGACCGGAGCTGGCAACCCCATTGTAGAGTTGTGCATGTTTTCAGCAGGCGCAATGAGGCCCGGGCGCAATGAGGCCCGGGCGCAATGAGGCCCGGGCGCAATGGGGCCCGGGCGCAATGGGGCCCGGGCGCAATGGGGCCCGGGCGCAATGGGGCCCGGGCGCTATGGGGCCCGGGCGCAATGGGGCCCGGGCGCAATGATGTTGAGGTTTCACCAGCTGTCCATTCTGTTTCACAGCTCCGGAGTGTGTGTGTGTAAGACGGGCGTGTACGGAGACAAGTGTGACGAGTGCCACCCGGGGTTCTTCCGCTTCAGTGACGCGGGGTGCCAGCCGTGCCAGTGCAACAATCACTCCAGCTCCTGCCACCCGCAATCAGGTGAGTCCCCTTGCTTGGGTCCCAGGGTTGAGACAGGCGTCTGCTGCGGCCTGTACTGTATGCCACTGCAGAGGAGCCACTGCAGAGGAGCCACTGCAGAGGAGCCACTGCAGAGGAGCCACTGCAGAGGAGCCAGCCGTTCTGAGTGATGCAGAGAAATGCATTAAACTAAAACTCGGGTGAATCAAATGAACTCCACCGAAATATTTTCCTTGTAATCACATTTTTAACTCGTCCCCGGCAGCACTGTTTATGCAGTAAACAGGAAACAACATGTAGATTATTTGTTATGCAACAGTACAAAACAGCTGTATTGAATTTTCTCCTGTAGAGATTTTGCCCCATCCTGCCTGCTGACAAGTGTTCGGGGGTTTGCCGTGGTTTGATTTGTATTCACCCTGCACAATATTGCCGTTGCCTTGGAAGAAAGGATAGCAAAAAAGGAAAATCCATTGGTTGTTAAAATGGTTTTTCGTCGAGCACTGCCAATGTAGCAACGCCAATTCCACTAATGATGAAAATGCCAGTCATCACGCCGCTGCAATCACTGTGATAAGCAGTTTTTCTTGTTTCGTTTTGCTGCTTCGTGGTTCACAGCTGGGCAGAACGGCAGGCATGATAAGTTAATTACGACCCTTCTTTTCTCTACACACAGTAATTAGTCTAGAGAAGCTCAGTGTAAAATAAAAATAAAAAACCTGGGTAAGACTACACAAAAGGGGAGTATAGCGCACATAGCGTCCATAATCACACGCTGTATTTTGTGGGGCCAGTACGACGATCTGGAGACTGCTCAACCCTGTTTTTTATGATGAACATTTTGCTAACTGTAAAATTAGAAGATTTCTATGTTTTATATAGACTTTTTACCTCAAATTCACACTTCGAATGTACTGACTGCTCATACAGTAAGTATAGAAAAGAATCACCCCCCTTTAAAATAATCACATTTTGTTGCTCTGCAGCATGAAATAAAAATTGACAAAATATTTTTTGTGTTATTCAGCTGTATTTACAACTTATAACATCCAATTGAAAGATGTAATACCAACTTGTCAGAAAAAAAAATCCAAATTAAAAAACAGAATCACTGAGTTAGAAAAACGATCACCCCCCTCCTAAAAATGACTTGTAAAGCCAACCAGGTGTAGTTGTAGGTTAATCACCTCAATAGCACATCAAGCCAATTGACTTTCAACTGTGATTAGCTGTGGTCATTTTGATTAGTTCAGCATGAAACAAGCTTTTCCTGAAGCATTTCAGTCCTTGGTAGTGCATCTGAAGACTACAATCAACTATGGGTGGCAAGGCATTGTCAAAAGATCTCTGGGATAAAGTTGTGGACAGGCACAATTCAGGAGATTAAAAAAAAATTCAAAGGCTTTATCAGTGCCTAGAAGCACAGTGAAGTCTATTATTAAGAAGTGGAAGGTATTTGGTACAACACAGACCCTCCCTGGGGCAGGATGTCGCTCCAAACTGGATGAAAGAGCCAGGAGGAAACTGGTCAGAGAGGCATACAGCAACTCTGAAGCAGTTGCAGGAATTCATGACAAAGAGTGGTCATTGTGTGCATGTGACAACAATATCACAAATGTGGTTTGTATGGGAGGGTTGCAAGAAAAAAGCCACTCCTCAAGAAAGGCCACATGCAGTCATGACTGAGCTTTGCCAAAACGCACCTTGAAGAATTTAAGGCCACATGGAAAAAGGTGTTATGGTCAGATGAAACTAAAACTGAATTGTTTGGTCTCAACGCCAAATTATATGTCTGGCGAAAATCCAATACAGCACACCATTCCTACAGTAAAGCATGGACGTGGTAATATGTTATGGGGTTGTTTCTCTGCAGCAGGGACTGGAGCACTTGTCAGGATAGAAGGAAGAATGGATGTGGGCAAAATACTGTCAAATTCTTGAGGAAAATCTGCTGCTCTCTGCCAGAAAGTTGTCAATGGGAAGAAGACTTACCTTCCAACATGACAATGACCCAAAGCACACAGCAAAACTGACCACACAGTGGTTGAAGGAGAAAAAGGTGAATGTCCTTGCATGGCTTAGTCAGAGCCCAGACTTAAACCCCATTGAAAATCTGTGGAATGACTTGAAGACAGCAGTCCACAAACGGTCATCATCAAATTTAACTGAACTTGGGCAGGTCTGCCAAGAATAGTGGTCAAATATTGCAACGTCTAGATGTGCAAAGTTAGTAGAGCTATATCCCAACAGACTAAAGGCTGTAATTAAAGCAAAAGGTGGTTAAACAAAATTCTGAAACAAGGGGGGGATCCTTTTTCCAACTCAGTGATTATGTTTTATTTTTTTATTTTTTTCTGACATGTTGGTGTTATGTTTCTTTAAGTTGCACTGAGTAAATACAGCTGAATGAAACAAAAACTGTGTCTGTCTTCATTTCAGGCTGCAAAGCAACAAAATGTGATTATTGTAAAGGGGGGTGGTCCTTTTCTATACCCACTGTATACCGTGATTTTCTAACACTACATTGTGTGTCCTGTGCCATCTGAAACTATTGGGACACCAAGGCATTATTTCTTCTGTCGACTCTATAGAAGCATCATTAAAATCAAATACAATTCTGGGTGTGTGCAAATGATCTCAGGAAATCAAGATGTCTGTGATTCTAATGCTTTTTGAGACAGAAGATAAATGAATGCCATGGTGAGGAGACAAGCGTACGTGGTGAGCAGACAAGGATTCCACAAGGGTTCATCTGGGAATGCTACTAATGTTGGAAATCAGCCGTTTCGTATAATGGTTGTAATAATGATCGCGTACGCGGTCGTCAAGGGAGACTGTAATTCAATACCTCAACTTCATAGACATCACAACCTGGAAAACACATCACAGTACTGTAAGCCCATTGGCTGATTACTGTCGCACTTTGACTGAATGTGACTTCCTGTGTACGGATAAACAGATGTTCGGTTGTAAACTGAACATTCACTTCAACACTAACCATTACACAGAGAGGAAAGTGTGGCCTACCTTGAAATGGCATTTCAAACATACATACTTACATACAATGCTTTTGATTGCTCGCATGCTAGAGTCATCAGCATTCTTCACTAGGTTTGCTAAATCCCATCCCAAAAATAATTTCTGTAGGATTCCTGGAAGCAGCAGGGATTAGGAGGGGGATCCCCAGAATGTCTTGGGGGAGGAAGACCAGAGATGTTAAGACCACTCTACTCCCCAGAATCGGGTGTGTTAAAAATAAGTCTGTTCCCCTCAGCTCAGTTAGGGCCTGTAACCTGGCCCCAGATCTGTTGCCGTTCCGGTTGGCCAAACGGCACCATCACATCTTGGACCAGGCTTTCTGACCCCAGGTCAGCACACCAGAACCCTGCGGTTAACTGGTTCCGTTAGGAAACCCTAGGGCCCGGGGTTTTAATAGCTTTGAATACAAGACAGGACCAGTGGGTCTAATGATCGATCTCTATCTTTGATCCGTGTCCTGAAGGGACGCCGGGGGGCCTGGTGCAGGAAAAGCCCAAGCAGAGGTGTCTGACAAGGGGGTTTGTCTCGATAGACACAGCCTCTTTGATCCCTGCCTTCAAAGACTTTCAGTAATAAAGGACATCTCTCCCTAGGGCCTCCCAATCACAGTTTTACTGTATGGCTCAAGGTGTGTCAGAAATATCTAGCGCAGGGGTCTTCAGACGTAATGTGATGGACCCCCAAATGTTAACGACCGCTAGGCAAGGAACCCCTGGAAAGAAAAGCCACTAATTATGTCCCTAAGATCTGCTTTTATCATAAGGTAGAGAGAGAATATTGCAATTTTAAAGCACATCTCCGGCTACACGTCATGAAAACTGATTACAGTGAATGCACTCACTACCGTAAGCAGCTCGGGATAAGAGCATCTGCTGAATTAGTTGAATGTAAATTCCACTACGGTAATGTTATTTTCATATGCTCTCTGAGCAGGCTTGGCCGAAGCCTTTCGGGCTTCGCAGTAAGTTATTGGGCTAAGGGGCCTTCTCACCTGCCGTCTGAAATAATGATAATAATAATTGGTTTGTGGGCCCCTTAGATGTTGAGGACCCAGAGCAGTTCCCCTGCCTGTCTTTCTGTAATAAGCCCCTGACTATCACTGGAGTAAAGGGCGAAACATACGGTTTGCCTGATAATGAAAATGCTTAACGCTGATTGGGGCTGGTTAGAAAATCATTACTCATTTCTATTTACTTTTCAGTGATTTAGCAGATACTGATATCACGAGCAACTTAAAGAAGGGAGCGCATATATTTTCACTCTTATTTATACTGGTCCCCCTTGCGAATTGAACCCACAACGCTAGCATTGTAAGCAACCAGCTGAGCGCAGGGTCTAGTTTAAATAAAAACGTATGCTCTGTATGTCATTAAGAAAATGACTTTACTGTAGAAGAACTATGACAGTGTACATCCTTTGTCTCTATCACCACACGCAGTGACATTTGTGTACTTATGTAGGCCTGGGTACCGGAAACTGGTTTCAAATACTATCTGAAATCAGTTCAAAACGCTCCTGTGCTGCTTGATTTAGCCTGCCTGTTGCAATGGAACCAATTAAAATGTCTCTTACATGCAGAACTCTCCCACCTGGCACTGCAACCAGGTAAAGAGAGAGCTGATTTCAAACCAACCCAAGCCCGGTAGGCGCAGAGCTGGTGAATAGTTCCGCAGTGACTGACACAAAGAAAATACACAATTTAGCTAAGGGGCTCCGCAGAGTCCAATAAGCAATACATTTCCAGAGCCAGCTGGTCAACTTTAGAATTTTAAATGAACAGGGTTTTCTGTTGGGACTCATTCACTTTCAAGAGCAACAGAAAGCCAGAATCCTCCAACCTAGGCAGCATGGAGCTGTAAGGCTTGGACCTCTGCTGAGAGCTGTGGCCTTGTTGAGTAGTGTGAAATCATTTGGTCGTTGCAAAGTCTCTGTTCAAATCAATGTAGCTGTCCACAATAAAGTCAGCCTTTCCAAAAAGTTGCCAGGTAAGACCAACTGTCACGAAGCAATCAGTTGACGGAAACATCTATGTAGCAGAGCGCGATCTGTCTTTTTGAACCATAGCGCTTAAAAAAGATGCGAAAGCTTACTGGCCGATATATCGGTGCAGACATACAAACCATTTTTATTCATTGTTTCATTCAAATTATACCCAATTTTCTAGCAGTTTCATGGTTTCCGATTGGTAGTTGCAACCATGTCTGAGGCGAATATCTGGACGTGTCCTGCATGCAGCTTACCTGATCAACTAGGTAGTCAGCCAAACCAAACTGACGGTGTCCAGTAGTCGCATAGGGCATGTTTAGCGCAGAGAACGTTAGAGGACCAAATTTGGAGGGTGTTTCTGTATGGATGTTGCCATTGGAAGAAACTATCTTCATAAACTCTCGGTCAGTCATGTGATCTTGGCGCCAATTGGATCATCAGGCGAGATCGTCTAGTGGGTGATGTCCTGCAGGCAGATTCTGAGTTAATCATTCGTCTGACCACATTTGGCGAAATTGTTCTTCCGTGTATCAGAGATTACTCCGTGAATTATACTCAAATTGACTGCTTTGACACTGAGAAGGCCTCAGTGACGCTGATCAGGCTGGAACAGGAGCTGTAAGGGCACGGATACGGGAATTAGATTTTTCTCCATCTCTATGCTAATGAGCAGGGTAATACCTTACCAGCCCCGTTGTCCTCTAATTCAAAAGGTGTGGAGCCAATATGCACCCGCCATTAGAACACATGAGTTCCCTGATCACGCAGGAGGCCAACAACGCTACGCTACCATACTACGTGCTTGTTGAGTTGCAAACTAAATGGGATTTAACTAAAGATGAGTTGTCAGACTCGTCTTTAGTTAATAGTAGATAGTCATATATTATCTATATTATCTTTGGGGTAAATTTAAAATAATTCTATGCAGAGTCAATATACAAAGTTTTAGATTTTATCTCCTTTGTGTTTTTCCGTAATTGTTTGTATTACATGGTGGGATCAACAATATGGGCCCAAAAATGTGTTAATAAGTCAAAACAGTTTGCGAACGGTATTATTTCCTCCCCGTGCCACCCCAATTGGTTCATGTACAGTAGCTGTGGTGCTTTCTAGATTCTAGCAAATCAGCATAGTTTTAAGAATGTCAATGGAATAAGTCAATAGATCAAATAAAAACTTGAGTTGTACTGGAATGATGGAGGGGAAATACATATTCTACAGGGTTTTTTCAACATCTCAGGTCTAGTTTTTTATGGACATTTTAATTAGGTTCAGGTGTTGACTCCATGACTAGAGGGGAATGAATCCAGTAAATTCTGCATATTCAGTTTTCCTTGAAAATTACTATATTAATATACAGGACATTTACTCAGTGCTTCCCAGTGATGTTTTTTATGCTCTTAACGTATGTTATTGGAGTTCTCCAATTCAGATCATAATGAAAGCACTCCCAGGGTGAACTCTGAACTCCGTTCCTCCCCCTACAGAGTCACTTCCTGGTTTTGTGAGCTGTGCAATCACTTTTTTTTTTACTGCACTCTGCTTGGCCGTCTGCCCATGTTTGTTTTTCCAACTCCGTCTGAATTAAATTCTCCTGCTCTGCGCACTAGCTCAACTTCCGGCCTTTTCCTTTCGGTGGCTATCACTGATCTCTCAACAACTTGTCTGTCAGCACAGTCAACAGTTAGCCAACCTCTTGTCATTCCTGTTTTTTTCTCCCAGGCTTCTGCTTGAACTGCCAAGGCAACACGAACGGACCCGCCTGTGAGGAATGCAAGTATAATTTCTACCGGAGGCCCGGCGCAGCCCCAGCTGAAGCCTGCATCCCGTGTCCCTGCTCCAGTGTCACCTCTTCGGGCAGCTGTCACATTGGTGAGTCCCAAAATCTCCTGCGCCACGGACCACCACCTTGTTAATGTCCCCGCCAACAGGCCGGTTTGCAGACTGGAGAAAGGTGGGGAGTGTGCCTATGTTTGTTTTGGTTGTCTGGATTGTAGCAGCTGAGAGGCAGGCATTATTTTCGAGCGACACCTTGTCCTAACAGAGGGCAGGGTTTAAGGTCATGCTGGCATATACATTCCCCTGTAAAGACCATTTGAAGTTTAGGAGGGAGTGAAGGGGCTGTGTTGTCGTCTGTCCTCGTTGACATTGGTTAACAAGCACATCCATTTTCAGTGTTTCATCACAATGTAGCACTTGTTTTTATAGCTTTTTTATGCCTCAGTGGGTGAGCCTCAGTGGGTGAGCCTCAGTGGGTGCGCCTCAGTGGGTGCGCCTCAGTGGGTGCGCCTCAGTGGGTGCGCCTCAGTGGGTGAGCCTCAGTGGGTGCGCCTCAGTGGGTGCGCCTCAGTGGGTGCGCCTCAGTGGGTGAGCCTCAGTGGGTGAGCCTCAGTGGGTGAGCCTCAGTGGGTGAGCCTCAGTGGGTGAGCCAGGGATGTTTATCTCAGTGGAAATCTTTCTGTGTCTCCTCGGTCCCTCTTTGCCAATTTTTCTTTCTCTCTATTTTCTCTGTCTTTTTCTCTCCCTATCTCTATGTATATGTATGTTTCTCTCTCTGGGTGTCTGTGTAGCCCAGTCCTGTTCACGTTACAGTATATCGTACTTTAGTGTAATACACGGTAGTCAGGCTCTGGGGGATGCTAAACATACTGGCTATTTTCTTATCTCTATGACTTGTTCGGTCTGGTAGTCCCATGCAATCGTCCCACTGCATTCCAACAAATATATAACCCTCCATATCATTTCATTTGGGAGGTTGTTAATGTGTTGCGAAGCTTTGACCCAAATTAACAACCAGGTTTATTTAGCAATGAATGTGGTATTGGAATCCCTGATTTACAGTAGCTCTGCTGGGATCAATGCGCCACCGAACGTTTCTCTTACAAGCAAGCTTAAGTCATCAATCAAAATGATAAATGCCTCCAATATTCTTCCCATCCTCCTTCAAATGACTCCTCATGCCATTTCCCTTGTCAAGGAGACACTGCCAATGTAGCCATTTCACAGTGATTTAGCACTTTGTGATTTGACTGCAGGGTAATTAGGCAATTAGCAATATGCTTCGTAAAGAAAAAAGGTGGATTAAATACACTAAGGTTGCGCTCATAAGGCTGTGACACACTAAGCCAAGGCGTGCAAAGACATGAAAACCATTTCCAGAAAATATTGAACTGGGTTTTTGGTGCAGGAGTTGGCATGATGTGAATCTGGTCAAACATCCCTGAGTAACAAGATTAGAAATTACTTCAACATCATGGGTTTCCTCTTGTCTGCACTAGTGCCTTCTGGAATAAAAGGACTGTCCACTTGAATGACGCAATGCTATAAGTGCTGTAAGTGCTATGTTTTTTTTTCTTAGAATTAGTATACAGGCATAGAGGGACTAATTTCCAGTTTGGATGTGCTTCTTAGTCACTTACTGAAAACTGTTTTGACTGTAGGCGTGCCATCTGTGTACAAGTTACATAGCCAAGTCCTCTGACAGTTACTTTTAAACCTATTTATAACACAGTCAAATTAAGGAATATCGACTCTGCCAGCATTTTTCTATTTAACTACTTCATTTGAATGTCTGGTGACGATTTTCGCATGTGTCTTTTTAACAATTATAACCTATTGTAATTTGCTTGGATTAGAGTTTTTATTTATGTAATGCTATGTAAGATCGCTTGAAACTGTGAAATTGTCCCAGGCACTGATCACTACACCACCGTACCACATAATTAAATGTGCACAACAATATCATGTATCACAGCCCTACACTTAATGCTAACGCAGTACCATGTATCATACCCCTACACTTAATGCTAATGCAGTATCATGTATCACACCGCTACACTTAATGCTAACGCAGTACCATGTATCATACCCCTACACTTAATGCTAATGCAGTATCATGTATCACATCCCAACACTTCATGCTAACGCAGTATCATGTATCACACCCCAACACTTAATGCTAACGCAGTATCATGTATCAAACCCCTACACTTAATGCTAACCCAGTATCATGTAACGTAGCCCTTTTCGGGATACTATAACAGTATCATGTGTCACATCCCTTGTCTGGATACTATAACAGTATCATGAATCACAGCCTTACTCTGGATACTATTACAGTATCATGTGGGAATCATTTGTCAATGTTATTGATGAACCACCTAAGGCACACAAACTGTTTGTTACTGTAATTGTCAGAATTTGACAGTTTTTCATGCTTTAATTCAGTTTAACATTTTAATTTAAGTAAAATACAGACATCCTAGAGCTTGCACATAGCTGCACAGCCAAAATAACTGCAGGCCAGTACTTCCTGTAGCCATCAATACTGCACCTTAGTAGTAACTTGATCTGCTGTTCAATAGGAAACTGTTATCCTCCACCAACTCCTGGTTTCACATCTAGCCAATAGGTTTTGGTGGTAATTCACATCCAAACACTTTGCTGCACACTCTGGAACAGTCCGGCGTTGATTCTTAACCCTGCGTGCATGTGTGCGCGTGTGTGCGTTTGTTTGGGGTTGTTGTATTCCCATAACACGCCCATTCTTGGATGGACACTTCTCGAACAGTGTATTGGACATTGGACTGTCATAGGGCAGGATAATCAGGTTTATGACACACTGCCACCTGGTCCAGACTTATCGTCAACAAAGCCAGCCTGCATCATCATCACTTCCCGGTTTCCCATAATACGAAGGGCGTCATCCTAATATGGTCATTATGAAATACCACCCTGCCACCCTGCCGGAGCTGAGATGTTGTTTCATTGGTCCACAGAGAACCCCACCCACTCTCGCATCAGGCTGTATGTTGTCTACTCCAAACAAACCTGTCTTGTGTGTACTCGGCTGTGGGGTTTTCCTGTATTAACCAACACCTTAAGGCACTGTTCAAAGAAAAGAACATCACTGACCTGAAATCATTGCGGGGGGAGGTTCTACAGATTCTGGTCACTAGGGCCTTAATGGTCGTGATGGTGAAGTGTCACAGTGGTTTTCCTTCCAGGCTGTCTTCAATGTGTTCTTATTAATATCTATGCATCAGGCTTTCTTTCTCCCCATCTGTCGTTTTCTTTCTATTACTACTGGATTGGGTTCCGTTAGGCCTGAACAGTTGTAGCCTTGGATTCATTACTGCGTCTTGCTGACAAGTGTACTTTTTGTAGGCAAACATCACCTGTCTTGGATCATTTTATTTGTTTAAGAAATGCAAGCTCACCAGCTAACCCCACCTCTCCACACACACACACACACACACACACACACACACACACACACAATTATGCTCAGGGACACTGTTAAAAGCCCCTCCAGCAAAATGGATGATGGGAATAAATGTTCCGGCAGTCCCATGCATACAAATGGTGGGTCAGTCCGATGCCATGCGTCCTGGGGGCTTCTGCGTACTGACTAATGCCTTGGTTCTGCCGACTGTGAATATGCATCCAGGTATTACCTTCGTTTCTGCCTCTGTGAAATGTCATGCTGTCTTCCAATGAGTAGGTGCCCTGCTCCCGTGAGAGCTTTTCCAATATATATGGGCTTCTCTTTGTCAGATATTATTGCATCCCTTCCCGTCCTATACTTGACTTTCCTTGTACAACAGCAACACAGGGAAGTTTATTAAGCGCTTGTATGGGTGGGTAAGGCTGGGTCTTAATCCAAGGTGAATAGTGGAGCATTTTATGGGGTTTTATTGTCCCCCAGTCGTAAAATGGAATTATATGGCTTTGCGGATATTGGATGGGTATTTCATGACGCCTTCAAATGTTTTACAAAAAGCATAAGCTTTACGGCCTAACTTCAGCTCCAGAACATTTTACGTTTCTCCCCTGTTTAACTTCCAGCCTTGTACCTACATTTGGATATGGGGTTGACAGCTTCACCCCTTGAGTGTCTTTTGGGTGACTGCTCCTTCAGCAAGTCTTATCTTGCTCTCCTCTGTGTGTGTGTGTGTGTGTGTGTGTGTGTGTGTGTGTGTTGGGTTGTTGTGTTGGGCTGTTGTGTTGTTGTGTGTTGTGGGTGAGCAATGGATGAGTTTTGGTGACCGGAGAATGTTTTCATCCAGGAGGCAGTGTAGGAATTGGGGAAGGACTGTAACATAACAGACCCTGGCGCGGGTGGCCCAGTTCTCAGTTTGTTTGCTCTGTCTTGCATGGATGGCATTTGTCACAGTGTCACTGGCCAAGATCCCGAGGCAGTGTACTATGGGTTGGTCCATCAGGCAGACAGGCTTAGAGCTGCAATATACAGCAACAGAGGTGTGCCAGTTGGTTCTCATCAGTCATTACACAAAGCCATCCAGTTAAGAGCACATTTTCCTTATGATATGAATACAGAAAATGTTGCCCACAAATATACTAATAATTGGTTAGGTTTTGTTAGATATTTTTATATTTGAATATTTTACACATTGGCAGCAAAAGAGGAATTGCAATTCAGAATACATAATGCTGATTCTTGTTTTGTTAGCACTTGCCATCTGGGGAATGATCCGGCCTCTTAATTTGCATTTGGGAAAAAATGTGGGCCATCCTCACTAACTTAACTTCTTCTGTGTACGCCTGACCCACATCTGCTATATGAATTTCACTGATGGTTTAATTAATCACCCAAGCTGACTTTTGAACATGGTTGCAAAAGACACCTCCACACCGCTAGTAAATAATTCAGAATAGTTCAGCGATTCAGCAGATACATTTATGTTTTATGTTTTATGTTAAGAACTTCATTTACAGTAGCAAGATTTTGTATAGGCAATTACAAATGAATTTCCTGGCTGTGAATCGTATAGCTGAAGGTGAATTCTGCATGCCGTGTTTCCTGCATGTGTGTCAGACCCTTGTCAGCACGTCAGTACCTTGTTAGAGTGGCAGACGGATGAGTATGAAAGAAAAAAAAGTTTTTTATTTGTAAAAGAAAGGGTTTGCACACTGGCAAAAAAAATTGCAATCTTGGAATTACTGTTGTGATTGTAAAAACGTTTTGCAAACTTGTAAAAACAGAATAACACGATCAGCACGGTGAAAACGCGTCAGACTCCGTTCATTGGTCAGAAAAATCTATGGCCTTCCAATCAGTCCTCTTCGGTATCTCCGCTTGCAAACGCTGTGAAATGTACTACCGCAGGCTGTAATTTACTAATAAAAATAATTTTGTCACAGTTGTAATGACATTTGAGTGACAAAACGCTGAACGTCCGTATTTTACGTTGGCAAATGTTATTACTGGGTTGCATGATTCCAAATATCATGTAAGTTACAAGTACGCAAATCTTTTCTACAATTACAAAAGGTTACTACAAGTTTTCAAAACGTTCATACAACTACAAAAGTAATTCAAAATTTGCAAAACGATAAAACAAAGCTTTTATAAGTGTGCAACATTTTTTACAAATTAAAGATAGATGTCGCTGTTTTGTCTTCATATGTGAGTTTGGTTACAGAACCTGTAACCCCAGTGATTTGACTTGTAAACTTGGTGGGACAATTGCCAATAACTGCCTGGAATCACCTGCAGTCATTTCCATTGTAATGAAGAATGTTAATTCAAAAAGACCGGATGTCAGTTGAGTTCAGTGTGTGAGTAACACGCCAACGCCGTGTCACCATGTCAGTTCAATATGATGTCATTGATTTGAAGGGGGCGCCTCTTCTGTTCTTTCTTTTTCTGTGTATGAAACCACAACATTATATCATTTCCTTGGTAACGCTCTTCTATTTGATGCCTTACTCTGGCAGATCATGCAGCAGGCTGTGGACATTTGATGGACTGATCTTTGAACATGGAGGCCTCTTCCCTTTGGTCAGGAAAAGCTTATGCTTATCCAAACAATTCACCCTGCTTAATAAGAGGGGGCACAGGACATTTCTGCGGACTGATGGAGTTTTGTGTTCTGATCCACATTAATTCAGCAGTTCTGCACGATTTAAAATTGGACACTCCCTGCAGCAAAACTGAAATTAATTGCACAGTAAGGATTTATTTATCTAATTTGCAATGCTAATTATTTTACACTCCAGTACACCCAATACACTAGAGCTAGACATTTTTCAGGCAGAAGTCAAATACCATAAACTCTCCCTCACTCACTCTGTTACTCTCTGTCGGATGACACTTTGTCACCACACAGTGTGATGCCCTCAGGACAACCCTAACCATAACCCTAATCCGGAAAGCACGTTACAATGGCAGTCTGAGACACCTCAGTCCATATGCAGTCTTTTTAAATGTAGGTATTTTAATAAACCATCACTGTCTCTCTTGTTTTATAGAAATACATTATATTTCAAATATATTTTTACATGGTTCATTACCATGAGCCCCCATTGACCCTAGAAGTGCTCAGTTTTATTGTCTGGCCATTAACAAACCCATGTTAAGATTTCAGTTGCCCTGATTGGACGGTCCAGGTCCAACCTTCCTACCCAGACAGTTGCTCCTGATTGACTGGTCCAGGTCCAACCTTCCTACCCAGACAGTTGTCCTGATTGGCTGGTGCAGGTCCAACCTTCCTACCCAGACAGTTGTCCTGATTGGCTGGTCCAGGTCCAACCTTCCTACCAAGCTGTACATACTGAAATTCCAGGCGCTTTCTTTCTACAGCTCCTACTCAAAAGGGGCATTATTATTTTGAGAATTTCCGTGTAATTTTGACTTTAAGTGTAGTTGAGGGAGAGAGTGTGAGATGTCTGGAAAATCCACTTACAGGCTTAGATTATGAAGAGGGAGATTATTTGATTCACTAAAATCAGCTTAGTCTCTAAGTGTTAAAGGGATAGTTCACACACACGTTAGAATTAGTTTACATTGAGATTGATGTGCAGTCACTGTAGCCTGCCTGTTCCTTACTTGGCTGCTAACCCTATTATTGTTATTAGCATTGGTGAGCCGGCTAACAAATCAGTGAAATCACAGACTGAATACAAGAAATCAACCAAAGTTACTTCCTCCAGCCACTGACTACAGAAAACTAGAGATCCTACAAAAACACTGAAATAAACATACCTCGTTATTTAAATTCACCGTTCAGTTCAGCCCTCACACTCATTTCCAGAGTGTCTTCAAAACAAAAAGTGAACTCTGCATTTGTTTGGGAATCGAAGTAAGTTCTCAGCCTCGACTGCAACAGTAAATGTTTTTAAACGAGCCTTCTAATATGTTGCTAAATGTTTCCCCCATTTATTTCCCATTTCCCTTCTGGATCTGGAAATGGTCATTAGGCACAGACTCTGTCACCCTGCACATTACTTGTGGAATTGGTTTATCGTCAGGTGTGTTCCTCCAGTGGCAGTCCACTGATGAGTCCAAGTCCTTTGATCTGCTTGTTTTGCATTCTGTTGGCAGTGCAATAGAGAAGGGAAATGAGAGAATGGATGATGGTTGCCGGTTCATTGGTCTCAGAGTGAATTCCTGATTCAACAGTATTGAAGCAAGATTGATAATTCTGTAATTCACCAAGCTTTCGCGCTAAAGGAAACACTGCACATCTGCCTCCTTTTTCCTCCTCTGTTTGCTTCATTTTTTTTCAATTCTTGATAAAGGCCCGATTTCATCGCAGCACAGCGACTCAGTTGTTGCCGGGATATCTTTTTCCTAAGCACATCCGATGCCGTTCTGGCTCTTATCACTCTGCTCACTCAATCAGGAAGTCTAGAGCAGAATCCTTGCATGCCAGGAGGAACGCACGCTGTTCTCCTACGAAGAGACATGGTGGGGGGTCTGGAAGAAAGCCATATTCAATGACCAACCCTTTGGACAGGGCAGAATATCAGCAGGAAATGCACCACCCTCAGCTGGATCCCTGGACCAATCCACAACCAAGATTCAAACCCTGGTCCAGTGCTCCCCCCCAGCCACTATCACGCTACCTCTGAGCCAATCGGGTCCGTTGTTGCGCATCTCTTCTATAATTCAGATTTAACAATGAGGTTTGATTTCCTTTCATTGGCAGATAAAGAAGTGCAAGCGATCCATCTTGTAATTCTTGATATGTGATTTGTGTGGCAATACTCAGTGCAGTTAAGTCCTCCTGCATGAAGGCTAGAACATAACTACTCAACCCTAGAACCCTGTTTCCTGTGGGTCGGAGGGTTTGGGAGATGTGTAGCTCAGTTGGTCGAGCGTGGCACTCGCAGCGGGATCGAATCCCGTGGGGACCCAGTACATAAAATGTATGAAAAATGTATGCACTCCTTACTGTGAGTATAAGTCACTCTGGATAACAGCGTCTGCTAAAGGACTCGAATGTAAATGTACAACTGGGTCGACTGTACCCACAGTCCCTCTGGCATGCTATATCTCTGTGGACCTTAGACTTTATGGGCCACAACCCATCCATTTTGAACTTAGTGATGCAAATGTAGGGCTGTAAAATAATGATGATGATGCACTGTCAGGAGATCTTGTTCATTTTTAGTTTTTTGTACAGTTAGTCCAAACATGACCCGCCTCCAGCCCCAGCAACTGTGAGTTTTCCTAATAACTTTTTAATTTGATTCAGAGTTGAGATGTCGTCAAAGAAAATGCGGAAGAGTCTCAAGGGATGGTGTGACTGCTTAAATACAACCCAATGTTTCATTCGGAGATCTACTATTTTAAAGTAAATTGGATTTCGTCTTGTCGCTTGTTGAATTGCCTGTTGCACTAGTCTCCATTTACCCAGAACTAAAGTCTAATGCATTTGATCAGACTGTCGCTGTTGTACTGAGCCCATATCTGGTGAGATTGGAACTAGCATCAGCTCCACCACTCTGTCCAGGCCAGATTATGAACCATATGTCCCCTCCTTCGCAGTAAATCCACTGTGTCACACTCTGTGACCATCGACATTGAGATTTTTGAGTTTTAGCAATACCAACCAGATCCAAAATGAGATGTTTACACAAACACAGTGGCTAATTATATTGTGACATAAAATCAAGGTGGATCTAAACAGGACTTGGCCACTGATTACCTCAAAATCCATGTCAAAGTAAAATATCAAATCAGCAAATTGTTCTAATTAATTTCAACGCCCGTCTCTGAGAGGTCCCTGGTCGATTGGTACATTTCCGATTCCTTACAAAAACGACATCATGAAGACAAAGGAATCTTCAAAGCAAATCCAGAATAAGGTTATTCAAATGCACCAATAAGGGCAAACCTGTGAATCTGTCTAGAGCAGGCTGTCTTAAAAAAAATGGGTAGTCGGGAGAGAAGGCTCTCATGGAGGCCAACAAGAGGCCTATGGCAGCTCTATATTGTGCATACTGCAGCTATATGCCAGATGCTTCAGAAAAATGGCCTTCATTGGAGAGAGGCAAAAACAAAGCCATTGTTTAAAATCTCAGCTTGTGTTGATATTTAGTGGAAAGTCCTCTATGGAATCTATTGTAAACGGTTGGGGAGCCCACCACCAACACACCCATCTACGACGCGCACTGGCTACATTACCGTACAGTGCATCATGCACCCATCTACGACGCGCACTGGCTACATTACCGTACAGTGCATCATGCACCCATCTACGACGCGCACTGGCTACATTACCGTACAGTGCATCATGCACCCATCTACGACGCGCACTGGCTACATTACCGTACAGTGCATCATGCACCCAT
>JACXGJ010011006.1:0-20916 GCA_016801105.1 Esox niger | reverse complement strand
TATGTGGATGTATGTATAGTTATATAGATGTCTGTGTAGTAATATGGAGGTCTGTTTGTATGTGTAGTTATATAGATGTCTGTATAGTTATATAGATGTATGTGTAGTTATATAGATGTCTGTGTAGTTATATAGATGTATGTGTAGTTATATAGATGTATGTGTAGTTATATAGATGTATGTGTAGTTATATAGATGTCTGTGTAGTTATATAGATGTATGTGTAGTTATATAGATGTATGTGTAGTTATATAGATGTCTGTGTAGTTATATAGATGTATGTGTAGTTATATAGATGTATGTATAGTTATATAGATGTCTGTGTAGTTATATAGATGTATGTGTAGTTATATAGATGTCTGTGTAGTAATATGGAGGTCTGTTTGTATGTGTAGTTATATAGATGTCTGTGTAGTTATATAGATGTCTGTGTAGTTATATAGATGTCTGTGTAGTTATATAGATGTATGTGTAGTTATATAGATGTCTGTGTAGTTATATAGATGTATGTGTAGTTATATAGATGTATGTGTAGTTATATAGATGTATGTGTAGTTATATAGATGTATGTGTAGTTATATAGATGTATGTGTAGTTATATAGATGTATGTGTAGTTATATAGATGTCTGTGTAGTAATATGGAGGTCTGTTTGTATGTGTAGTTATATAGATGTCTGTGTAGTAATATGGAGGTCTGTTTGTATGTGTAGTTATGTGGATGTATGTATAGTTATATAGAGCCCATAAGGTTCCATCTGAGCCCATGTAGGTCCATCTGAGCCTATGAAGGGTCATCTGAGCCCATGAAGGTCCATCTGAGCCCATAAGGTTCGATCTCGTCCCATAAGGTTCCATCTCGTCCGATAAGGTTCCATCTCGTCCCATAAGGTTCCATCTCGTCCCATAAGGTTCCATCTGAGCCCATGAGCAGCCAACATATCGGAACACACACACACAAACACACACGCACACACACACACACACACACCCACTCCAATCTGCTCCATGTTCCTGAGTGGTGCCATCTGTGTAAACTGAGAAACGTGTCACACCCTGATAAGACCATTATGATGAACAATTGAAAGAAAAAGAGAGAGAGAGAGTAGGGAGAGAGACGGAGATTGAGAGAGACACAACTGTTTGGTATTTGGTTAGGATCTCCATTAGCTTCAGCCACCTGGGGTCCAAACATAAATCAACGCATCACAGATATACTGTACAATTCCCTCCAGAATTATTGGAACCCTTGGTACAGATTTGCAGAAAAAAGTGCGCTGTTGTTTGTATTAAGTATAGCATAAACATATTTGGTTAAACTGTTCTAAAGAAAAAAAAACATCTTAGTCAAGAAATTACTTTCTTAAAAATGTGTGTCACCATTATTGTCATCTTATGATCCAGATCGAATGGTCGTATCTTTCCATTGAAAGAATTAAATCAGATTATTTCGTAAGTGATTTCCTTATTCACCGGGGTAAAAATATGAGGTGACACACATGTCAAAATCCCTTATTCATCTATCAATACACAAAAAGGTCAGAGAACACACAAATGTGTTCTGGCGAGAAATCCCAGTCCACTTCAGCCCCGTCCATCTGGATCCATGATCGGTTCCTTTGTTTTCCTGTTGCGTGTCACTGCCTACCCTCACCACCTGGAGGCAGCCTGACAGGAGGTCCAATATGACTCTGAGCTCAGTGATGTGTTTGCGAGGTACCACAGTGTCAGTTATAGTCAATGAATGGCATCTTTGGGGTTCAGGCTGGGTGAAGCTCCTTCTGACAACTGCTGGTGTAAAAGGGGCTTTATATAACTGGATTGGTTCCATTGTCTGGGATGACAGTGTGGACATGAGCTATAACCATCCCTTCACCCAATTACATGGCTACAGATGTGAGTGGTACCGGACAGCAAACCTGTTGATATTCTGGAGTGGGTCAGGGAGAGGTTGAAGATGCCTGTGAAGACCCCTGCCAGCTGGGAAACACATTTTCTGTGTATGTGTCCTCGAAATCTGTCTTTCCCTGCAGCCTTGCAAATATGAGGCCATGTACCTAAGTACATCTGGTGGGGTTCAAACCAGGCTTTCTGGTGGGGTTCAAACCAGGCGCTCTGGTCAGCTTTAAACCAGGCACTCTAGTGGGGTTCAAACCAGGCGCTCAACACATCTACCTCCTAATTCAAGCTGATCAGACGGTCAACACATCTACCTACTAACTCAAACTGACCAGATGGTCAACACATCTACCTACTAACTCAAGCTGACCAGACACAAGGACAACACATCACTTCCAAAATGCTTCATATAGCGATTCACTCAGTTCCACCAAGGCAGGCTGTAGTCACCCAGCTTTGACCCACAGTAAAGAGTTCATGATGCTGTTGAGAGCTTTTGAAGAGGCCTAGCAACCCTGTTTAGTTTCCCCGTTGAATCAAACACAAGCGCATGAAAACGCCCTATGTACTGTAATTACCACCAGCATGGATAAGAAAAATCACTAGGAGTTTCAGGCCAGAGACTGGCCACACATTAAATCAGCCTATATTGACTGCAACCAAACCATGTACTTTAATTCCCATCCGGTCCTTATTACTGAGGTTACACACACACACACACACACGCACACACGTGCATACAAACCCAGAGCAGGAAACAGCTGGATTGAGGGTTTGGGCAGATTCAGGGAGTGATTCCAGACTAACTGCATTTTCTGTTCAAGTGCACCCACTCATGCAAGCATGTTAATACACACAGACAGAGACACAAACACACACAGAAACACATAGACAGACACACAGACAGAGACACAAACACACACAGTAACACATAGACAGACACATAGACAGAGACACAGAGACACACAGACACACAGACACAGAGAAACACAGACAAACAGACAGAGACACACAGAGACACACAGACACAGAGAAACACAGACACACAGACAGAGACATGCAGACAGAGACACAAAGAGACACATACAGAGAAACACAGAGACACAGGCAGAGACACAAAGACTGAGACACACAGACAAACAGAGACACACAGACAGAAACACACAGACATATACACATAGAGACACACAGACAGAGACACACAAACAAACACAGGCACAAACAGACAGACAAAAAGCTGTTCCTCTTTTTAACCAATAAGCATTAGTCTCTGGTGGTCTCTCTGAGATGCACTTGGAAAAACACAGCGGAAGCATTGAAAGTCCCCAGTAGCACAAACAGCTCTGCCATTATGACATGCAAGAAGTTTGGAATCACCATGTCACTTCCTGGAGCTGGCCGTCCAACCAAATAAAGTAACCAGAAAGATGGGCTTTACGGTAGAGTGGCTGGAAGGAAGCCACTACTGAGTAAAAGGCATATTACAAAAATGGTTAATGAACACCGGTATGACATACGTTGTCCATGGACACCCTAATCCCCAGATCTGAACACCATTGGACCTTTAAGGAAAGTTCTGGAGCGCAAAGTATGTTTCCACTTTTCACATCCCTCAAAGAAATTGAGGCATTTCTTCTAGACGAACGATGCAACATCCCACTACACACAGTCCAGGACTTGTATGACAGCATTCTTAAAAAGACTGGAGCTGTTCTGAAGGCAAAACCTGTCTCTACTCCTTCATATGAATTAAGTGTTTCTGTTATTTTGTCTACCTCCTGCAGTTAGGCAGAGGGATAATGTGGAAATGGAGCAGTTACTGCCAAAATCGGAGTATTCCTTCTCCACATCTCTAGGTTCCGAAATGACCCAGGTCCATTCGGTTAAAATGCACAGCTTATTTATGTCCATGCTATTCGGAACATGCTAGTGAAAGCACAGGCTATTAGGGAAGTTATCAAATGGAATGAATACAGTCATTGAGAGGTCAAATGAAGCACTTCTTTGTTCGACCTTAGTGTACGATTTTAATTGACCTTGGATATTCGCTATGGTCATTTCTATTCCAAGGGGAATGCTCCAGGGGTTGCCATGTCGCAAACACAATAAAATTGAACAGTAAATGTACGTTTATTTAATAAATATTACTAACATAAATGACATTTCTGTATACAATATTCGTTCTTAAAAACAAGAGGTTTCACAAAAGACAGAAATATAGACTGCAAAAAATCTATTAAAGGGGTTAGTGTCAAACCTGGCAACCTGGGCTGGTCCAGGCTAGCGCCACCGCGCCAGCGAGGACAGTCGGAGGCAAGGCAGGTTTTCACCGGACTAGCTTTCAGTGTTGAGGAAAAGGGAGAAGGGAGATAGACGCGTTTCTTATAGAGCCACAATCTTTTGATGTTTTTCTCTTGAATAGCGACGATGTGTTTTCTCAGCGTATGCTTTACATTTGGATTATTTTCAGTCGTTGAAAACGACGTTTATAACGGTCAGGGAATTAAATAACAAGTATTCATTTTGGGGACAGTGCTCTAACTTTTGGATGTTAACATGCCGCGTAGCCTTCATTTGGAGTGGACGGGCAAAGAGACATAAAAAAAAAATCCAGAAGAGTAAAGTCAGCGTCTAGCCTATTCCTAATGTCTGTGCTTATTTGGACACCTGAACTTGGAATTTTGGAATAACGGTTTCTAATTACCCGGAACATTTTTCAGGAATTGCTGACTCCTTCAATGGGTGCCTGGTTTGGATAGTTTCCGACATCGCTGGTGAGTTTTTCTGTCTGCGTTTTCTTGCAGCTGTCAGGATGATCGGAGATTGGTGAAAGTCGGGTTTGGAAGTAGTTTGTGTTCCACTGCTACTAGTAAAGAGCTATGCTTTGAAAGACAAGTGTTCGCCTCATTGATGAACTCATGTAATGCACTAAACATTTTATAGGTTGAAAGAAATGCACTAAAGACGCACTCAGGTCCCATGTCCATTGTTGGATATTCTTCTCTGTGGGGTTGTTTATTGTAGCTGATAGCTTGCCATAATGCGAGGAACGCTGGTCCTGGGGCTTTTCCTGCTCTGTCTAGCGTTGGCAGAACACTCAGACAAACAGGCGTACCTTCGACGGACGCCTTTACGCCGACATACCGGACTCATCACCCGGCCTCTGCAACCGGGTGCAGCCGGCAGAGTGCGCACCCTCGGAGGGGAAGGAACCCACCCAAGAGTTGGCTCGGACAGGGCACCCTCCAGGCTCACTGCCAGGTGGGGGGTGGACACACAGAACGACCAGGGCTCTGTTTTTCGGGTCAATCCAGGGGCTGGGCGGAGGAGGAGAGGCGGAGCGCTGGCAGGCGCAACAGGGAGGAGAATTCCCCTCCAGCCTGGCATGCTTCGGGATGAAGGCATTCCCGGGGCGAGGGCCAGACAAACCCGCATGCCGAGCAGCGCAGGCTCGCCAAACCTCCTGGCGAGCTTCGCGGGAAAAAACCGCGTCTTGGTGATTTCTGCCCCGCACGACTCGGATGGTTACTACCGGCTGATGATGACCCTGCTGAAGCCGGACGTGTATTGTGAGCTGGCGGAGAGGCACGTGCAGCAGATCGTGATATTCCACCAGGAGGGGGAAATGGGCGGTAAAGTGAGGCGGATAACCAACGAGGGAAAAGTGATGGAGGAACCTCTGGACACCGCGCTAATCCCCCGCCTCATGACCTTACTCAAACTGGAGAAAGGTAAAGACATTACCCAGGATCATTCCCTAGCCTCAACTGTATCGTGTCTAGTAGATCTTAAAGCCCCCCGTAGAGGGAGATCGGAGAAGGTGACAAATCTGGCGAATGTGCCCTACAGACAGTGTAGGCTACATAACCTTAATTGCTTAATTGCGCTGGATAGCAACGAATGGTAAACAATAATAAAAAGCGTAAACTACAAAATACATTAATAAAAGTTAGTTTAAGTAGAAAAGTATAAAGCTTTGAAACCGCCCTGAGAAACAGAGTTGGCTTGGAGTCTGTATCTGGAAAAATTCAAGACATGCAGTTAGTGGATTAATTTATGCTTATTTTAAGTTATTTTTAAATGAAGTTATATGCGTTTTGAACACTTTTTTCAGTGAATCTATTTGCCATGTTTCAAAATTGTACAAAATTGTACTCATCCCGAGCAGGGTGGAAATGTATCATGGTCTCTCATGAACAATCCACAAACATTTATTAGGATTTAAGTTTTTCTGAGTTGGACCAATATTTTTCTGACAATTAAATATGACATTTTTCTGAAAGCAAATAAGAAACATTAAACAAATACAATAACTTTGAGGTCCAAATAATAGAAGGAATGGCCTTGTTATGACTAAATTAATTTTACATTTTAAAGAAGGTACAGCCTTTTTGTTCCCAATAATTGCTCTCTGTAACCACAAACAATTGAGGTAAAATTGATAACCAGAACTTTGAAATCTGATTAAGCACATCGGTTCGATTGCCAATACAATACCCTCTGTCAACGCAATGCCCGAAGGCTTTATACCAGCGCGGTATGTAGAGTGTGATGTCACAAAAAAATAACTTTCTATAGTATATATTTAGATGGTGCTAGGATATGTACAACAGAGTTGTTTATGCTGCTGTGTCAACAGACTCCTTTCATATCAGATCGCTTTCTAGGAAAAGCCAAGTTGAAGCAAACATCAAATTCAACAACTTCGTAAGAATCGCAAATGGTTTTACTGCAACAAATGCAAAAACCTGCAAACCACCTTAAACTCAGAGAACAAATCAAAAAGCAAAATAATTACATCTCTTGTTCTGTGGGGTTTTTAACTTAGTATTTAGCACGTTGTGACAACTAATGATACAAAAATGGTTCAACAAAAAACATCAGAAAATTACTCCATTAAATAATTACCCACATTGTTTTGCAGGTAGGCCAATAATAAAACCTATTTTAAATTAAGTTTAAAATAGCAAAAGAGCAGAATATTTGTCCCTCATGCAGCTGAAAATGTCAAAGGCATGTCAGCTAATCTACTTCACTCAGAAAATTAAATGTGTCTCTGTGTCTCCTTTAGGGAAATTTGGCATGGTGCTCCTGAGGAAATCCTTGCAAGTGGAAGAAAGGTACCCATATCCAGTCAGGTTGGAGGCCATGTATGAGGTCATCGACCAGGCACCAATAAGGAAGATGGAGAAAATCAGACAGAAGGGATTCGTCCAGAAGTGCAAAGGGGCGGGTGTAGAGGGTCAAGTGGAGGAGACAGTCAAAGACTCTGGCACGGTAGTTGAAGCAGGTGAAACGGTAGATCTGCCACGTGAAAGGAAACCCTTTGTGAGGAAGCCAGTAAGGAGACCTACCACCACTGCTGCCACGACGACAACGAAAGCGACGACAACTACAAAACCCACAACGACGACGACAAAAGCCACAACGACCACGACAAAAGCCACAACGACCACGACAAAAGCCACAACGACCACGACAAAAGCCACAACGACCACGACAAAAGCCACAACGACCACGACAAAACTTCCTACGACCACACGACAAACCTCCGCCAGAACCCAGAGGCCCACAAAAGCCCAGACCACCCCGCACTGGCTGCCTGCTTCCAGGACCACCACGCCTGACCCCTACAGCCGCCAAGATCGGGAAAAGGGCAGGGAGAGGTACCAGCCCAAGACCACCCCTTCTGGGGAGAACCGGACAGACAAAGAAGGCATGGACCACAGCGGCCGAGTGCAGTCTGGAGTGGCACCAACTCTGAACAAGCCCACCAAGGGCAAACCTGCCAAGAGGAAGAATGGGAAGGTATGTAGTTGGCAAGTCACATTTTTGTGCTATGTTTCGTTGCCCATGGAATCTGTTGCATCTCACACTCATTTTTGCGATTAATAAATGTCGCCTGCATCCTTCTCTCCACTTCTCTCCAGGTGTCAAACAACGAGTATGAGGAGAAGTATGAAGAGAGCCAGCCCACCGCCAGCGACCCAGAGTCGAAGACGGAGGTCGACACCGAGGTCATCCCAGCCAAGAGGGGCAAGGGAAAACATGACAACACTGACAAGAAGAAGAAAAAGAACGGCAGAGTGGACAAGGCCACTAAAAAGGAGAAGGCCGAGAGGAGGGGATCAAAGGTCGGGAAAGAGGGCAAAAACAACGGAAAGAAGAACACTAAGAAGGTGTCGAAGAATCAGGAGAAAGAGGAGCATCATAAACCCACGAAGAAGCCTCTGTCTCCCAGGGGATCATTGGCTTCCTTCCTGGACTACTTTGAGAACAGGAGACGACTGGTGGTAAGGCATTTCCCATAGCTACGTTTTGGGGAATAGTCAGGATCTTCAGTGCAACAATCAAGGACCAAAAAAAACCAATGAGGCTTGTTTGATATTGATAACCAATGGACATAGCATCTTCATTAAGAAACTTCATGGATCAGATATGCAGCTATGGAAAAAATCAAGAGACCACTGCACCTTTTTTTTCCTGTCCAAAAAAGTTTTAAAGGAAGGTTTTATCTGAGGAACAGAAGGTTTGAAATTAAATCTTTTCAACTTTTTGGAAAGGAAAGAAAAAGGTGCAGTTGTGTCTTAATCTTTTCCAGAGCTGTAGGTTCCTAATATTAGCACTCAGTTGCTGAGAGTTTTGCTGCACTTGAAAACCTGGAAGTGCAAATGAGCTTTCCGGTTTACATAAATTCAATGAAAACCTCCGCTAACATCCTTCACCTGGAAATGTTGGCTTAAACTGACTAATAATGTCATTACAGCTGTACAGTACCAAAACATGACAGTGGTGTAGTAAAACACCTAGTACTGTCATTACAGCTATACAGTAATAATAGAAAATTTTGGTGTAGTAAAATTGAGTAAGAGAGAGTTAACTTAATTCATTTGAGGCTAGATTTAATTTAAATCTGCCACGAAATTGTTCACACAGTTTCTTTTTTTACAATATCCTTCCCATTTCCCACACACTTCTAATCCTGAACAATGGATGCAATGTGTGTGTGCGCGTAACCCTATCTCTCTGTGTCTCCGGGGACCAGATCATCACGGCTCCCAGCGAGGAGAGCACTATGTACACACAGCAGAGAGACGAGTACCTGGAGACAGTGTGCGAGATGGCCATCAGGAAGGTCTCCATCATTACCATCTTTGGCCCTCTCACCAACTCCACCATGAAGATAGACCACTACCAGCTGGGTACGTGTTTTTTCTGTCTGGCAGTACAGGTGCTCCTTGGCGCCCAGGTGTTTGAATCCTGGTAGTGGCACTCCGACAGTGCCTGGGGTCAAGCAGAGGGCATCGAAACTGGCTTTCGCACGGGGTGGATATCTGACCGGTTCTTGTTGGGCTCTAGCGCCTCCTTGTGGTGGGTCAGGTGACCGCAAACTTAATTGTGGCTGTTGCACCGTGAATAAATGAATCTGCAGCGTGTCCTGCTGGCAAGCGAGCTGTTTGAGCGAGCAGAGTTGCAAGAAGCAGATGTACGAATAGAGGAAACACCTCTCGTGGATTTGTTGTGATGAAGAAATCTGAGAAAAACATGGAAAATTGTGCGTCTCCTTTTAATTTTCTTTTTCTTTTGCAACCTGCTCCTGTTCCCCATGACACCATCTTTGAATACCCTGCGTTGCACCACCACAGCACTCTGGGTCAGTCTTACAGTCACGTCAAACGTTTGCTTGCCTAGAGGCGACTGAGGAACGGAGACAGGTTGTTATGTTACATCAGCGTCAAATGAATACAGGGAGACAGTATATTGGCAATAACTAATAGCTTAATTATTGTCTTTACAGTGATACTTCAGTTCGTATCCAGTTCAAATTGTCTACGCTCATTAGGTTTCCCCCTGTTGTAGTCTTTCATGTTATTGTTTTTTTTGCTGAGGGCCAGTTGAAATTGAATAAGAACACGTTGAGTTGTATTTTCTGCTTTATCCTCATTTCAACCCCCCTAACGATCCCGAACAGAAGGTTCCCATGTGTCTGTATGCAGGCAGCAGCAAAGAGGTTCACACAGTAATACTGAACACATTTCATATGATGACAGCATGACACAGTGGCCGTGTCCTTCTGGCTGCCAGAGATGAAAGGGAATTTGGTTCAGGCCTGTTATCCCAACCACTCTTCCCTCATACCAGGTGTGTACATGGCTGAATGACCCCTGCACAGATGTAGGGAATCAATTTGAGACGGTTTGATAAAGCACAAAAATAATCCAGCCACCGCAGAAAATGGTTGCAAAGTTCTTGTGTTTATTTGTAACTGTTTAAAACTTTTTTAGGTGTCCATACATTTTAGTTTAGGGCAAATCAAATCTGAAATGCCGAAGAGAACATTACAAACATCCAAAGAACATCAAAGACGCTATACTTTGCAACAATGGGTATTAAGCAAAAAAGGCAAGTGTAAATAAGAATATTGGTATTAAACTAACCAAAATAAGAATCTTAAACTTTTAAAATAATGAACACTGAGACAAGAGAAAGACTGGAGTACTGAAAACATGTCTTAATTAATCTTCCTGAGGTTAACACTGTGAGAGACATGATGGACAAATATGATTCATAAGATTCACTGTCTCCACTTTCAGAGAAACGTGGTAGAAAAACACTGGAAAAAACACTGGAAAATTCACTTGAAATTAGACTCGGGATAGCTTTGGTGTTGCATGCATTCTTGGAGGGTCATATGAAACATTTCATCCTGAAACAACACTTGAGATCAGTTTTTTTACCTATGCTGAGGGCAAGGATGTAGCTCTAAAGTAAAAAGGGTTCTGTTTTTGATAGCTCTGAAGTTTGTAAGTGTTCTGATTTTCATAACTCTGAAATTAATAAGTGTTCTGATTTTGATTGCTCTGAAGTTTCTAAGTGTTATGATTTTCATATCTCTGAGGTTAAGTGTTCTGATTTTCATAGCTCTGAGGTTAAGTGTTCTGATTTTCATATCTCTGAAGTTAAGTGCTCTGATTTTCATAGCTCTGAAGTTAAGTGTTCCGATTTTCATAGCTCTGAAGTTAAGTGTTCCGATTTTCATAGCTCTGAGGTTAAGTGTTCTGATTTTGATAGCTCTGAAGTTAAGTGTTCTGATTTTGATGGCTCTGTAGGTTTTAAGTGTTCTGATTTTGATTGCTCTGTAGTTTTTAAGTCTTCTGATTTTGATAGCTCTGAAGTTAAGTGTTCTGATTTTAATTGCTCTGTAGTTTATAAGTGTTCAGATTTTCAAAGCTCTGAAGTTAAATATTCTGATTTTGATAGCTCTGAAGTTAAGTGTTCTGATTTTGATGGCTCTGTAGGTTTTAAGTGTTCTGATTTTGATTGCTCTGTAGTTTTTAAGTCTTCTGATTTTGATAGCTCTGAAGTTAAGTGTTCTGATTTTGATTGCTCTGTAGTTTATAAGTGTTCAGATTTTCAAAGCTCTGAAGTTAAGTATTCTGATTTTGATAGCTCTGAAGTTAAGTGTTCTGATAGTGATGGCTCTGTAGGTTTTAAGTGTTCTGATTTTGATTGATCTGAAGTTGAGTGTTCAGATTTTTATTAGTGAAGTTAACAATATAATCTTTTAGCAAAAGCGCTGATGAGAACAATGCTCTGACAGTGCTGGTTCTGAAGTAAATTGTGTTCTGATAGTAATAGCTCTGGATTGAACAATGTTCTCTTAGTGATAGCTTATAGTGATAGTGATACTGTTCTGATAGTGATAGCTTATAGTGATAGTGATACTGTTCTGATAGTGATAGCTCTGGATTGAACAATGTTCTCTTAGTGATAGCTTATAGTGATAGTGATACTGTTCTGATAGTGATAGCTTATAGTGATAGTGATACTGTTCTGATAGTGATAGCTCTGGATTGAACAATGTTCTCTTAGTTATCGCTTATAGTGATAGTAATACTGTTCTGATAGTGATAGCTTATAGTGATAGTGATAATGTTCTGATAGTGATAGCTTATAGTGATAGTGATACTGTTCTGATAGTGATAGCTTATAGTGATAGTGATACTGTTCTGATAGTGATAGTTTATAGTGATAGTGATACTGTTCTGATAGTGATAGCTTATAGTGATAGTGATACTGCTCTGATTGTGATAGCACATAGTGATAGTGATACTGTTCTGATAGTGATAGCTTATAGTGATAGTGATACTGTTCTGATAGTGATAGCTTATAATGATAGTGATACTGTTCTGACAGTGATAGCTTATAGTGATAGTGATACTGTTCTGATAGTGATAGGGGGTTGAGTAAGTCTGTACTGAGATGCAATGCATCCTCTTAAAAATGGCACTAGAGGTTTGATCTTGGAACTCTTGCTACTTTGATTTAGAAATGTGAGCAAAAGT
Source organism: Esox niger (assembly GCA_016801105.1). Taxonomy (NCBI): domain Eukaryota; kingdom Metazoa; phylum Chordata; class Actinopteri; order Esociformes; family Esocidae; genus Esox; species Esox niger. Next base: position 8,673 of record JACXGJ010011006.1, on the reverse strand, counting down.
GATTTTTTGTTATGCCTGCTTTTTAAATCTAAACCAGGTTATTTAGTTTGGTGTAGTAAACAAAAAATATATTAGATCTGTAACGTATCTGACAGTTAGAGAATATCTATTTCACGAGAGATCCAGAAGCCTCCGTGCAGGTCTTTCTTTAAGCTATTCCTGGAGTATTCTTGTCACAACGCGTCCGCTCCCCTAACTATCTCACCTATTTACCGCTGAATTCCAACCTACCCTCACATTTCCGTCTGCGCTGTTCTGGTTTCGTCAAGCTGATAACTTAAGCCTGCATCTTTGTATCCGATCTGGACTAGGTTTAAATAGACTCTGGGCATAGCCCACATGCATTGAACTAGTAAAATTTGGACTCTTAATATGTTCACCCGGCACAGCCAGAAGAGGACTGGTAACCCCTCGGAGCCTGGTTCCTCCCTAGGTTTCTTCCTAAATTTGGCCCTCTTAGGGAGTTTTTCCTTGCCACTGAAGTTCATCACTATTGTTGTTTGCTCCCTGGGGTTTAAGGCCGGGTGTTTTGTGAAAGCACTTTGTGACAACTGTTGATGTAAAAAAGGCTTTATAAAATACATTTGATTGATTGTTGTTGAACATTTGAGATGATAAAAGACCTGCAGCCATTAGAATGGTCACTGAAAATCTCCACTGCCTATATGGCCTCAGGAAACAGAAGTGTCAAAGTGTCTGGTGATGATAGGTCAAACTGCAGTAGGCAGCACATGCTGTCGATGGACTGGGGATATTCCTTTAACACTCTCGATGAGGAATAGCATTCAGCAAGGGTACTCACTAAACGGTGTGTGAGGGACAAATACAAACTGACCTGGAAATGCGCAGAAGCTTCTGGATCTTTAATGAGTTATATTTTTCTTTCCAAGCGGTCTTGTAAAAGATGACTCTGCAGTCTAAATAAGATGACCTTATAATGATACATTATATGTTCATTCCAGTCTACTAATCTTCTTCTATCTGTCAAAAACTTGAGCAAGAGAAACTTCCTTCCACACATGCTAACCTAATTTACTGTAACACCGTAAATTACTGTGTCCGTCTGTGTCTGTATGTCTGTCTGTGTATGTGTTCTGTGTGTGTTTTGTGTGTTTGTCTGTCTTCTTTGAGTGTGTGTGTGTGTTCTATGTGTGTGTTTGTGTTCTGTGAATGTGTCTGTGTTCTGTGTGTGTGTGTGTCTGTGTTCTGTGCGTGTGTCATGTGCTATGTGGTGTGTGAGAGCCCAGCTGAATGCCTTCCTAGTTGATCATCATAGACACGGGGATAGTCTGCCTCCTCTGTAGCTCCTGTATGAGCTGTAAATAGTTAAGTCAGCACACACACACACACACACACACACACTGCTTTTTTTATAAAGTGAGACATTTAGTACCGTAAAAAATCCATAAACCTAACCTTAACCTTAACCTCAGTAAGCTGACCTTTATGCCTAAACATATGCTCATCTGAATTCCTAAACTTAATTCTTAATGCTTACTTGTAACTCTAAATCTGAGCCTAATTCTAACCCTAAAGCATAACTTAACCTCCAAGTCATATAAAGCTTGTTGTTAAAGTGAGGACCGGTGAAATGTCCTCTCTGCACAGGATTTACCTAGTTCTACTATTGTAGTAAATTTTTACTACAACAATCTTTTTTGTATTTCTATTAAGTTCTTCTATACAGAAGAACCAAGAGGGCAAACACATTTTGAAACAATCAGGTTTGCGCAGTGAGTTGGGCTTGGCCTGCAAAAATGTTAGGATCGTTTTAATGCACATTTGTTTCCAGCCTGTACTTAGGGAGTGTTCATGTCTGGACACAGGCTACTGTATGAAACTGTATTATACTTAGGGAGTGTCAGTGTCAAGAGACATGCCTACTGTATGAAACTGTATTATACTTAGGGAGTGTCAGTGTCAAGAGACATGGCTTGTGTATGAAAATGTCTCCCAGTTTGCAAGTGTTAGTGTCAGAACACAGTCCTACTGTGTAAAACCCCATTAGTCGTTCTGGTCCAACAGTTCCAGACAGAATGACGGAAAGAGATTTGAGGTGAACCTGAACAGTCCCATGTTCTAAGCAGCGCTCTGAAGGTTAATTGGCACGTGTCAGTGTGAGTATGTGTGCGCGTGTGTACGGTAAACGATCCTTTCAATGGTCTATACTGGAAATAAGTGCTCCTCTTTGTAAGATGACATCATCCTTACCTCGAAATGCAATGGAGACTTTGAGGCATTGGTCAGTGTGTGTCTGTGAGTGAGTGTGTGTGTGAGCACGGCTCCGTCATGGACTCCTGCAACTCACCCAGAATGCCACAGCCCACATGGTGTTCAGCCTTCCCACGCACTCCCTTGCCTCTCGGCACACTCCACTGGCTTCCACTTGAAGCGCGCCTCCAGCACAACGCCGTGGAGCTGATATATGGAGGAGCAGTGGGAGCTGTTAAATCACTAAAATACCCGCCACAGCAACGGGTTGTGTACGTGGTGGTGACATCCACCCCAAGCCATGTGACAAAGACCCTGTCTCATCCCGGTGAATTCCTGTTCAGCACAGAAGGAAGCTCTGTTACCTTTCCTTGGAAATCCTTTAGGGAGCAGATATAGTCCTTCTGAAAATGTTTTTCATAAAAAGTGAAAAATGGTGGGCTGTTTTATTTGTTTGGACGCCAGCAACATTGAAGCCTGCCAAGTCACCGTTGTCTCGTTACTCTCTCCTTCACTACATGTTGCGACGAGGAAGGACACAGAGCGAACACTAAGGGTTCAGGGCCCTGGAGGGTGTTTTATTAAAGAAAGGAGAAGTGGAAGGGGAGGTGAGGGAGTAAACACACTAAACAACTGTAATGGTGTGAAGCTGTCTCAGACGGCCTCCAGGGGGCGATGTGGGGGGGTATGGGCTCGTGTCATCATTGTGTCTGCCTCTACCTCTACCTCAAACCGGGCCTCCTCATTCACGTCCTCCTCTCCCGCCTCCTCAGCTTCTACCACTACATTCTCCGTAGCTTATTCAGCTCCTCCAGCTCTACTAGCAGCCTGCTTCCTTGGAGACACCTGATCTAGCTAACGGGGCACCGGTATTGTGGTGTTTGGCCAGAGATGTTAGTTTAGATGTTAGATGTTAGTTTAAATGTTAGATGTTAGATGTTAGTTTAGATGTTAGTTTAGATTTTAGATGTTAGTTTGGATGTTAGATGTTAGATGTTAGTTTAGATGTTAGATGTTAGTTTAGATGTTACATGTTGGTTTAGATGTTAGTTTAGATGTTAGTTTAGATGTTAGATGTTAGATGTTAGTTTAGATGTTAGTTTAGATATTAGTTTAGATTTTAGATGTTAGATGTTAGTTTAGATGTTAGTTTTGATGTTAGTTTAGATGTTAGTTTCGATATTAGATGTTAGATGTTAGTTTAGATATTAGATGTTTGTTTAGATGTTAGATGTTAGATGTTAGTTTAGATGTTAGTTTAGATGTTAGATGTTAGTTTAGATGTTAGTTTAGATGTTAGATGTTAGATGTTAGTTTAGATGTTAGTTTAGATGTTAGATGTTAGATGTTAGTTTGGATGTTAGATGTTAGTTTAGATGTTAGTTTAGATGTTAGATGTTAGATGTTAGTTTAGATGTTAGTTTAGATGTTAGATGTTAGATGTTAGTTTAGATGTTAGTTTAGATGTTAAATGTTAGATGTTAGTTTAGATGTTAGATGTTAGATGTTAGTTTAGATGTTAGTTTAGATGTTAGATGTTAGATGTTAGTTTGGATGTTAGATGTTAGATGTTAGTTTAGATGTTGGTTTAGATGTTAGTTTAGATGTTAGTTTAGATGTTAAATGTTAGATGTTAGTTTAGATGTTAGTTTAGATGTTAGATGTTAGATGTTAGTTTAGATGTTAGTTTAGATGTTAGATGTTAGATGTTAGTTTAGATAGCCAAAATATGGAGTCCGTGTAATATCTGTCAAATCAGGGTGCATTGTGTGTCCTTGGTCGGGAGACTGACGGGTTTCCAGTCAAAACTTTAAACAAAGAAAACAAGTGGCCTTTCATTCCCTCATATTGAATAGAACTGGGGTCCTGGGTAGGATTCCAGTCAAAACAAAGGAAGATGGAAAGAGATCTGGTATGTAGGCGATGCAATCAGGACTGCCTTGACAAGCATTTGGGAAAACATAAATGTTTGACTATATTTTTGAGAAGGCATATGTTGAAACTTTTGTCTCTTTACCTGAAAATTCTGTCTTTTTTGTTAGTTGCTCTGAATAGGAGGGTCTTTTTCATTTTATTATGTCCTTAGTTGTTTCTTTATTTTTATCTCCTTGTAACTCTCCCTCTGTTCTCTCTACCACACTCCTTTATCTATCTCTCAATCTCATTACTCTCTCTACCCCTGCATCTCTTAATACCCATCCCCGCTCTCTCTCTCTCTACCTCTCTTTTCTGTCCACCCCTTCTGCCTCCATTACATTCCTTCTGTCCCCCTCCCAGAGAATGACAAACCAATGAAGGGTCTTCGACAGGAAGACTTAGAGAACAAGGATCTGATAACAGAGCTGAGGAAGGAGTTCAGTATGACCACCAACGACTTCTACATGGTCCTCACCGACACTGACATGAGAGCCAAGGTTGGGACACGGTCTCTGTTTCTCCCTGTTTGTTTCACCTCTCTTCCTCATACTGTATTATAACGGTTGACTTTCCTTCAACATACTGTAAATATTATAACGGTTGACTTTCCTTCACCATACTGTAAATATTATAATGGTTGACCTCCCTTTACCATACTGTAAATATTATAACGGTTGACTTTCCTTCACCATACTGTAAATATTATAATGGTTGACTTTCCTTCACGATACAGTAAATATAATAATGGTTGACCTTCCTTCACCATACTGTAAATATTATAACGGTTGACCTTCCTTCACCATACTGTAAATATTATAATGGTTGAACTCTCTTCACCATACTGTAAATATTATAATGGTTGAACTCCCTTCACCATACTGTTAATATTATAACGGTTGACCTTCCTTCACCATACTGTTAATATTATAACGGTTGACCTTCCTTTACCATATTGTAAATATTATAACGGTTGACCTTCCTTCACCATACTGTAAATATTATAATGGTTGAACTCCCTTCACCATACTGTTAATATTATAACGGTTGACCTTCCTTCACCATACAGTAAATATTATAATGGTTGACCTTCCTTCACCATACTGTTAATATTATAACGGTTGAACTCCCTTCACCATACTGTTAATATTAAAAAGACTAACCTGCCTTCACCACTATGTAAACATTATATTTCGATTAAACACTGGTTCAATTCACACAACATGATGTTCACCCAACAACTGTGTGTGTGTGTGTGTGTGTGTGTGTGTGTGTGTGTGTGTGTGTATATGGTTCCGTGTGTATATGTGCGTTGTGTATATTTGTGTGTGCCAGTCTAAATCGCAGGGCTGTTTTCAGGCAGATTAAACAAAGAGGCCAGTGTACAGCCAATCTTCTACTGCCGTCAGTACAGTCTATTAGTATCATAGGGCAGGGTGTGGTCATGGAAGGGCTTTTTGAAAAACGAATGTGCCCCTATGTCTGTGTGCATGTACGTGTGTGTGTGTGTGTGTGTTTGTGTGAAGGTCTTACCTTAGTGTGTATACTTTTCTCTGTCCATGGCTGTGCTTATATGAGAGAGTCAGAAGTGAGTGTAATCTTTCCATAAACTGTGATATTTTCATTAACTGTGTCATATTAAATACTATTTTTATGCTAGCATCACTGCGATTCCAAAAAATGATTCTGATATTTGGAAATATCATGTCCTGAACCTAGTAGTGTTAAACACCATGGCCCACTTGTCTGGTTGAGTTCCTCAGAATCCTGCAGAAATTATCTGTGAAGGTCCCCCGGCTCACAGCCTGGTTTATAGATTTCTGTAGCAATACTGTAATTGGTGTGGGATAGGATAGAAGTACTGTAATTGAAATAGTTTAGGACTACTGTCATTAGAATAAGATAGGAATACTGCAATTGGTATAGGATAGGAATACTGTAATTTGTATAGGATAAGAATACTGTAATTGGCATAGAATAGGAAACATTGAATTGGTATAGGATATAAATACATGAATTGGTCTAGAATAGGAATACTGTAATTGGTATAGGATAGGAATACTGTAATAGTCATAGGATAAGAATACTATCATTGGTATAGGATAGGAATACTGTAATTGGTATATGTTAGGAATACTGTAAATAGTATAGGATAGGAATTCTGTAATTAGTATAGGATAGGAATATTGTCATTGGTATAGGATAGTAATATTGTAATGAGTATAGGTTCAAAATTCTGTCATTGGTATTGGAGAAGAATAATGTAATTGGTACAGGATAGGAATATAGTAATTAGTATAGGATAGGAATACTGTAAATTAGTATAGGATAGGAATATTGTCATTGTTTTAACATAGTAACATAATTTCAGAAATTCTTCCCCTGATCCATCTGTGAATAGGATCAGGATAGTACACACAGATGCTCTAGTCTGACTTTGTTTCTGCCTCTGACAGCAATCCTACGAGGTCCCTATCGCCATGAAGGCTGTGTTTGATTACATGGACACTTTCTCTTCACGCATCCCAGAGATGGAGAAACAGAGGCGGGATGGAGTGGTCTGCAAGAAGGAGGACAAACCCAGATCCCTGGAGAACTTCCTATCAAGGTAGTGTGTCTTTGTATGCGTCTGCGTATGTCTGCGTGTGTGTCTGTGTTTATCTCTGCCTACGTGTGTGTTTCCACTACATTTATACTGATGTCTTTGATTATTGGCTATGGTCCTACCTTTCACAGAAATGTCCTTGACTGACTGGATTCACAAAAAGTCATGAATTGTTATTTTTCTTTATTCGCTAAATCCAATTTCGTGGTAAATGTGTTTTTGATTTCACACACAAAATGTGTATTAGTTGGCAATTCAATACATTTCTAATCAAATCTAGAGGTCAAATGGAAATCTTTTCCCGCAGGGCTGGTTCAAGCCTTGGTGCCATATACCGCAAAATTCTCCTTACCCTGTTCTTCTCTTTGGATTCTTCTCTCAGGTTCCGTTGGAGGCGTCGTCTGTTTGTAATCTCCGCCCCCAACGATGAAGAATGGGCCTATCAACAGCAGTTGTACGCTCTAACCAGCCAAGCCTGCAACCTGGGTAAATATTAGAAGAAATTCAACTTACATTCAATCCTTTCAAATCTACAGGAATAGTCTGCATTGAAACAAGTGATTGAATTGAAAAACAGATTGAATTGACAAAAAGTAATTTTTGTAATGCTCAGGCATGCAGATGTGCTGAACAGTGGAAAGTGTTGCCCTTTGGGGAGCAAACGACATATCAACAAATCACATATAAACTACACACACACCCAGCGCTCGCGGTGGTTGGAAGCAGGTGTACTGTATATCAGTAGTTTTAAAAATGGACTAGGACCTGATCTCAAGAACACACTGTCAACAGCACGCTCCCAGCACGTCTACATCTGCTACAAGTTAGCTTGTGTGCACAAGAGTGGATGAATGTGTGCGTGTTTGTTTGTGTGTGTGTGCGTGTTCAAACCTGGCCTCTGATAAACAAAGCCTTCAACTAGCTGCTGACTGAGTTGGGTTCTTACCGCGGTATTCAGCTCTTGGCTGGTCTCCCCTAGAGAGTTTACTGTGGTCTTCAGAGGAGCCAGCTGTCTGGCCCAGCAGGACATCAATGTCCTTAACATTCCTTCTGTGTTATCACAGCTAACTTGGAGGGGCGCAGGTAGCATCGTTGTGGGGCGGGCGTAGCATCGCGGATGGGCATCGGTAGAATTGTTAGCATTGTTGAGGGGCGCGGGAAGCATCGTCGTGGGGCGCGGGAAGCATCGCGAAGGGGCATCTTTAGCATTGTGGGGGGGCTTGGGTAAGGTCAAGGTCTTGTATCTGGACCATTCTTGCGATTAAGGTCTGGTTGTCAAACCATATATAGTGAGGTTAGCTTAGTGGCTTAGTGAGTGACTTTCTGAGGAGCACCTTCAGCCAAAAAGTACCTACTGATGTTGGAATCTAGCGAAGTGTCACTGTATGATCTTTTTCAGATATTTTGGGGGGAGAACCTGATAAGTACTCCATGGTCTAGGTTACTCTTCTTGTGGTTCTAATGTGCTGGCAATATACCTTCTCTGTTGTGATTGGCTGTATGGTAATGATTTCCATGGTGACTTAGGACTGAGACACATCTCCATCCTGAAACTAGTTGGCACAGAGGCAGTGGACCAGGGAGGAGTCCTGGAGCTCTATCCAATCAACGGTAAGAACCAGTTGTATCAGTTCATAATGTCTACAAACAGGACATGTCTGTGCAAAGTTAAAATCATACTATTTTCTGTTTATTCCCATGACATTTAATCTCTGTTTTAAGAAGACAGTAACCCAGCCTTTCCCCTACTCCTGTCTTCCCTGGACCCAGTCCCTATAGCCCAGCCTCTACACTAACGTCTACTGTGTTCTGTGGTCCCAGTCCATCTAGCCCAGCCTCCGCCCTAAATTCTACTGTGTTCTGTATTCCCAGTCCCTATAGCCCAGCCTCCACCCTAACTTCTACTGTGTTCTGTGGTCCCAGTCCCTATAGCCCAGCCTCCA
>JACXGJ010011005.1:0-20694 GCA_016801105.1 Esox niger | reverse complement strand
CCCCCCACACGGGATGAAGCGTTGGCCCAGTTGACACATCCCTCCACACAGGATGAAGAGTTGGCCGGGTGGACACATCCCCCCACACGGGATGAAGCGTTGGCCCGGTTCACACATCCCCCCACACGGGATGAAGCGTTGGCCCGGTTGACACATCCCTCCACACGGGATAAAGCGTTGGACAAGTGAGCCAAAAAACGCTTCGGATTAATTGTGAACATCCAAATGGATTCCTGTGTCAGATAAAATATTTGTTCACTACTTCTGACAAGACACTCAGCCGCAGTCCTAGCCATTTCCAACACAAACGTTATTGTGTAGTGAGAATGTTAAGCACGACCCCATGCACCAATGTTGCCATGTGTGGTTCAGAGAAGCAATGCAGCATCTGTGACACATTTTTCAAAGTCACCACACTCATTTTTCATACGTGATTTCTAGTACACTCCAAAGGCCCCTTTGATGGAGACTGGAACCTCTAGGGCTCGAAGGACCCTTTAAAGCTGCACTGGGGCTAGGGACACGTTGACATTATTTGCCACAACCCAAAGTTGGTCGGACGGAGCTCCACAGCTGTGGAACGCTGATTGTACTTTGAGAGTGGCTCCCAGCGCCATTCCACAACAGAGAGCCCAACTCTGGTAAAGACACTCGGTCGACTCTTGAGACACTCCGGCTCAAAGCAGCCAGAGCTCCCATAATCCCATCCCTGGTGCAGCTCGGGTGGTTCCAAAGACGCTTTGAGGGCAGTGAAATGGAACCCACAACAATCCCTGAGACAGCGTTTTGCCAAACCCGATAACAACCGTCATGACGGCCCCAGCAGATGCTGTGGCGGAACCACCTCCGAAGGTTTTTTTCGAGGTTGGCGCTTCTAAAGACCGTTCCCTCGGACGGGAATTGGAGAGCAGAGATCATCTGAACTTTTCTCAAGGCCGCTGAAGCATGTGAAACGGAGGCTCATGTGACAGCGCGAGACCGCCGAGGCCGATTCGCGTGGGCCGCCCCGCTGTGAGTCAGACACCGACCGAAGCAACATACTGTCCGCCTGTGCACAGCTGTCCCTCGATCCTTGCAGCGCTAATGAGACACAGAGAGAGAGAGAGAGGCATATCAAACACTCATCAGCCAGGCCCAGACATGGAGCGGAGTGAGACACCAGCGCTGGCTTTATCCGCCGCGCTGAACATTTTTGACGTATGATGTTTTGACAAATTACGTGCTGGTATTTTCCCTGCAAAGTTTTAATTGGGCAGGTCTGGTCTGGAATGTTCTGTGGTTTACTCACCAATGGGAAGAAAAGTACAGAGCAGAGAAGATAATGGGAAGTGACGTCTGTCCCTGTGGTGAAAATGTCACAAATAAACATAGGGAAGATTCAGGGATTCAGGATGACGGTAGGTCAGTGACCTTTAACCTCCAAATGCAACGATTGAGAGATGAATCGGAAACAAGTTGAGTAAGACAATACATGGGAAACAGCATTTTGCTGGTCGCAAACTTCAGATTTCACAGGCGAGGCATTCTCCTGAACAGACACACTTACATAAAAGCGACAATTTGTGGTGTTACTGGGTTGAATAGTGAAGAGCCCTCTGGAGAGCCTGAAGCTTTTTAACCCGTCTTGCATAATGTTGCCCAGACCTGTCACTACCACATCTGTGCCCCTCGCTTTCGGCATCGCACATCAAATGGTGTCCGGTGAAAAATGAACAGCCTCAAGGGCTCCCCTTTCCCGTCCGCCACCGGTCTGACGGCCACTCAGAGGTGCATGATTCATCCAAACGTTCCTGTGGTTTGGCATCCGACTCCGGCCCTTCGCCCTCCATGATCCGTGGTCTTGTATGTGTGTTACGCCGGTCAGGGAGCAAGTGCTGCACCATGGGAAACATTCTCCAGAGAAGCGGTGAACACAGCCTACCAGCTAATCAGGAAAGGGGGCTCTGTTGACAGCGTACCTCCCCTGTCCAACTAAACTGCTGAATAATGGAGAAGCCCCGTTCCAGCGCTGACACCAACAGACGCCGGCCCGGATCTGTGACGGCTGCAGGACAGATCATAACTGCAGCAGGATTGACGCAGAGCCAAAGATTGGAAAATGTCTTATTCCACGCATCTTAGCGGAGCAGTAGTCCTCGAAACAATCTTGAAACTATTAATCAGCTTTTGAGGTGATCGAAGAGCCAATCGAAAGAGGTTGATTAGAATTACAAATAAAATCTACAAGCTGAACAAGCCTTCCAGTCAATTCCTCTTTTGCCACATCGCCGGTGCCGCGGCTTCGTCTGGCAACACCGAGGCTGCGCTGCTGTGGTCTGGTGGTGAACAATGCCGAACGGTTGTTTGTCAACCCGCGGGTGACATTTATTGAGGAAAACGCAACTAGGGAGTCAGGACCCCTGAATAACTACAGAGACTTTACAACAGCCCCCATTGAGCCTCTACACTGCCACCAGTGAACTGTGGCTTCATCTCCCCATTTCCTAGCTTGTCCTCGAAACATTCCACTAGACTGAGACTCTCAAAGAAGAGCTATCAATCAGCCTTTGAGGAGAGACGAGAGTTTGGCCGAAGGACGGTGAAGGAAGAGACTGCAGAGTGGGCACGAGGAGAGACAAGAGAAGCTTCAGTGTTGGAGAGAAATGACTCGACAATGTCCCGATTAATTTTGCGAGCATAAACATTAAAATACAATCAGAGTGTTATGCCCCCTTGGGGGACGCTAAATCCAACCTCCCTCACAAAAACACAGACCACACACAGTTGGGTAATTAATCACTGTCTGGAAGAGATGAGGAATTAATTTGTCTAAATTCCAAAAATGAAACCTTCATTGATTTTCACATGCCACAAGATTTTTTAAAAGAAGTTTTGCAGGACAAATCAATTTGAGAAGGGACAAACATACAGTACCTCCTCATTAAGGCACATGGGGCTTCTCTCTGTAATATACAGTACTCTCTCCCTCTCTCTCTCTCTCTCTCTCTCTCCCCCTCTCCCCCACCCTCTTACCTCTCACACAATTCCATTTTATTGGCATGAGAATCACTTGTTAATATTGTCAATGCAAGTAGAAAATTCTGCAGATACAGTATAATTCATAACAACAGATCATTCATTTGACAGAAAACATTCAGATGTAAAAACAATTATTTAAAAGGTTATGTTTTCATCTTATAATAACACATGTTAACACATTATAATAACTCCTTTCAAATATTGTAACCATTTGAAAGTAGTTATGAGTGTGAACGACATATAAAATGGTTGGCCTTCTGTCATGGAAACATGTCGCAAATTGTGATGCTGTGATTCACGGATAAAATACAGGAGTTTATCAATGTTAAATTTGATTCTAATTCTCTCTCTCTCTCACCCTTCTCTCCCTCTGTGTATGTCTAACTATCTACCTTTCCCTCCCTCCCTCTCTTTACCCACTCTCCCTCTATATTTCCCTCTCTCTTCTCTCTCTCCTGCTACCTCTCACCTCTCCTCTCTATCTTTTTCGTCAAAAAATTACCTCCAGTCGTCTCCTTGAATACAGCAGCAGTGATAGTCGAGACAAAGGAAGCTCAGATGCTGCAACACTGACCCCTACAGACATGGAAGACCGAGATCGAAATTTAAATGCCTGGCTCCTACAGTATTCATCTGTCTCACAAGGTGTTCTTCTGATTTACCTCTTTCCATCTCTGTCATTAGTTATGTTCTTCTGCTTTTGTCCTCGTGAGTCCGAGCGACCAACTGTCCGTCTTTCTGTCGGCTCCATCGTCGTTTGGGTCTGGTCTTAGTTCTTTTGTTATTCTCGTCTTTTAATGATATTTCTGCCTCAGTCTCTCTCACTCAGTCCCCCTTGCTCTGGTTTTCCAGATAGATATCTGATTATGGTCTGTAAATGGGATCGCATCCAGTCCTTAGACCATTTATGCATCAGAAATAACAGAAGAAGTCAGAAAATGTCACAGCATGTAAAGAAACGCAGAGGACCCATGTATGCATCCATCCCTCCATTTCATCCATCCATTTATCCATCCATTTAATTTATTAATTCATCCATCCATTCATCCATCCATCCAAACAACGGTTCTGTCTTCGCTCGTTTTTCCTCACATTTACAGCAGTATAAGAACAAAAACGAGTGGAAGTATTGAGCTCTATGAAACGGAACAAAGCGGTTCCTCATTGGCACTTGACCGCTGTCGTACAAACACCCTGTCCCAGATGGACCACCCAACGCAGCATGTAAACCTGTGGAAACCCAGCGCTTCCAGAGGCTTCCACAGACGCACTGGCAGTCTTAGGAGGATACGACTCTGAAACCCACAATAAATCACCGCAGGAAGGAAGGGCGATAGACACGGAGAAAGGGAGTGAGAGGAACGGAAAGCTCCTAAGGGATAGATGGAATGAGAGCAAGAGAGGGGGAGATGAAAGGGAGACAGAAAAGGGGTGGAGAGAGAGAGAGAGAGAGAGAGAGAGAGAGCGTTAAAGAGAAAGACCCTGGGGCTGAAGCCCTGAGTAGTCTGATCTCATTGACGGAGTGATCGATGAGGCTCAACCAGGGCCCAGGGATTACCTCTGCCCCCTCCCGGCCCCTCAGATCTGTCCATTGATTTAACCTCTGCATGGGGGTGGGGGCAGACAGCAGGTGTTGGGTGAGCCCCGGCGGGAATAGAACCAAAAAATGGTCTGCAGTGGAGGTTAGGTAAAAGTCCAGAGGTGCCTGGGTCTTGGACAGACAAAGGGCTGGAGATTAAACCGAGCCCATCTGGATCTCGCTACGGGCTAGATCAAGTCCCCACTTAAACAGCTGTGATTACGCAGAGATATTATGCAGGGAGATGGGCTGTTCTGTCGGTTCTGGAGAGAACCCATGCCATTGACAGGCTTTTATTTGTTACCGAAATAACAGTGTTTCAGTTGAGCGTGGCAGCAAGGACAAACGGGACAAGAATAGACCATATGCTCCAACACGCCAAATAGAGGAACTGCCAAAAAGGATATCTTTGAACATAGGCGACCTGTGATGTTGCTGTCACTGACAGATCTGTAGTTCAGCTCTGCCACGCCTAAAAACTCAGCTTACCTTGATCCTTTCTACTAGCAAGTTTCTGATCGTTAGTCAGCAGTCTTTCTGAAAGACCAGAGAGAACGAGGGAGACAACAGACAGGGATAAAGGCTCTCTGACTCCCCGCTCTGTTGTTCCCGTCCTCAGTTATAACCACAGATCCCTTTCATACAGCCAAGCGCCCACCCCATGTTACATTCAGAAATCCCCAATAAAATATTTTCCAGAGAGGAAGAATTAAAAGGAGGAAAATAAACAAGAGGAACGTGCAGATGGGACTTGGATTCCGACAGGGAGCCCACCTGTGAAGACAGCCAAGCTCCTGCCTACCTGTCTGCCTGCCTGCCTGCCTGCCTGTCTGCCTGCCTGTCTGTCTGCCTGTCTGCCTGTCTGCCTGCCTGTCTGCCTGTCTGTCTGCCTGTCTGCCTGTCTGCCTGCCTGTCTGCCTGCCTGTCTGCCTGTCTGCCTGCCTGTCTGCCTGTTCCAGACACATCGAAGATGGAGACAAACAACACAACATCTTGCTCATGCGCGGACGCAGAGCCGACTCTGCAGAAACATCTGCGGGCCAGAATAGGTGGCCGTGTTAAAACGCGCCGATGCGATGGCTACTATCCCTGGCAGCGAGACAGACTCCCACCCCGGCTCAGACAGCATCTCCTTCAGCGGATACAGCTGCTGGCGCGGGCCTGAGCAGATGTCCTCACGGCATTACCATAATCCCTGCCTCTCAATCACTCCCACCTCCCTGTCTCAACACCACTATCACTTACTGTATCTCTCTGATTCTCTGACGCCTCCCCTCCGCTGTTCCGTCCCAAGTTGCTTTACTCTCTGGCTGTTTTTAACTGCCCCCGGCCCCTCCCGTTCACCCCCAGTTGAGTATTACACACCCGGGCCTATTCTCCATTCCTCTGCTCATTATTCATACATGTTCTCGTCTCTCCCCGTGAAGCAAGACGCCGGGTTTGTGTCTCCAAACCGTAAAACAGAAGGTCCATAAACGTTATTTTCCTATATTTTGAGAGGAGCTTAAAAAATGTGAACAAAAAGACAGAATCATTTCACTCACGCAGAAGATCTCATATTGGCAAATGTATTTCCACGGTCTGGTACAGATTGAAATACAGGTAACATGCATGATCCTTTCAACAGGAGCTTGGGTAATGACTCATTTGAGGCCTGTTTCATAGGTAAATACAACAGCCTGGGGGATATCAGATACGAGGTTGTGATGACGCTGGGTACTTCGATATATTTTATATCTTAAATATGCATTGCCATTTGAAATGTTGTTTTATAGACTTACTTTATACATAAACACATTTTTTGCCAGTAATCTACAACCTATACCCGATAAAACCTCTGCAGAGAAGTTCTGTTTGGATGGCCTTGGGTTCTAGGGCACCTTTCTGACTGAGACCCTCCTGGCCCGATAAGTGGGTTTGACCAGACGACCATCTTCAATTTCACAGTGGTAGAGCGGCTTTTCCTACCCAGGTATCCCAGGATTTTCATGGCAAAGGATATTAATACTTAGCTACCAGATATTTCAGTTCTCCGTTTTCGAGCCAAATTTCCTCAAAATGCAGGAATTGCAGAGGCCGTCGGAGGGAAGAACACTCAGGCTCCTTCCTCTCAAACCGTCACCGGTGACACTGTCTTGTCACAGCGATTTGATTGCGTTTGATTTCTCCCTCACCTCTTCCCCTCACCCTCCTATGTGTGTTAATAAAACGCCCAGCAGGGTTATAACACAAGCTCAGTTTCCGTTCCCCATGTCTCCCCCCGTTACAATACACTATATATTATATATTTATACAAAATGTTTGCTCCCCCAAAGGCTAGTTCTGTTCAACGCAATTTGCATCATAAACGCTTATTCTCTCTCACTCTCCTCCCCGGGCTCTCACGTGCACACGTACGGAGCACGTCAAAGGCCA
The DNA here is from genome assembly GCA_016801105.1 of Esox niger. Classification (NCBI taxonomy): domain Eukaryota; kingdom Metazoa; phylum Chordata; class Actinopteri; order Esociformes; family Esocidae; genus Esox; species Esox niger. The sequence goes on along the minus strand of JACXGJ010011005.1, from coordinate 13,682 downwards.
CGGGGAAATCATCCGAGACCGTCGCCGCTCTAAGTCAGTCATTTGATCACCCGAGCCAACGCGCCGAGAGGAATGTCAAACTGACCAACGGTCGTCACGCTAACTGTCCGCAAACGATGCAGCGACGCGAAGCAGCCGCGGGGGAAGATGGAGTAAATGCATTAGGATGAAACCCTTCTCCGGCTAACGTGAACATTAGCATTCTTAATCGGGTTTGGTCCTCTTTGGCGGCCCTGCTCCATTACCTGTCGAGTAAAGCGTGACTGTTCCTAAACTGCGATCCAACGGCTCCTCTCCCCTTCCCTTCCCGTCGCTGGCTTCCTCTTGTCTCGCGCTCCCACCGAACGCCATCATTAGCACCCGGCCATCATTAGCACCCGCGTCTCACGCTACCTCAGTTGCTAACTTTGTCTCCAGTAGACCTCAAACACGCTTCCTGTCACCTGACCCCTTTGCCAATTCTACCCGCAGCAATTGAATTACATTTCATCGGACATAAGTGGCTTGGGAAAAACACATTTTCCATTGACAAAGTACGTGGGGAAAAAAACAAGTGATAAAACCTGCGGATCCTTCACCAGACCTGGCACTAGAGGTATCTGTCCTGAAGCAGGTCCAATGGGATCTGTCCAGAGGCTGGGTGGGGGACCAGTGGGTTTTATCACTGGTTTTGGTTCAATGTTTAGTCAGAGTCAAGCTGGTCTTCTGTCACAAGACATCAGCCAATCTCAGCAGATTACCCTGGTCCTCCTTGACTCTGGTCTGTCTCCCAACCCCTTCCCAAAAGGCTGGTGCCCTGGCCACGCTTTAATACCCTGTCATGCTTTGTTTGGACTGGGAGGAACATCAAGTGGGTGAGACATACAAACTCTAATGAAAGCTCTCTCAAACCTACGCAGGAAGACCTCATCCGAAATTCCCTCGCGCTGTCAGTCGTCCACATTCACCCGGTTTCTCTTAATCCCTCGTGTCCATTTTCTATCCAACCGGTGTTCTCCGGGCCAGAACCGCCCCGTTTTATAGCAGAGCGCAACTCAAGATGAGATCAGGAATGAGTTTACAAACATCAACACCACTTCATCTGCTGAAGACCTTGGCCTCCTACTGGCAACGTAACGGTGGTGACAAAGCCACCAGACTACCAACAACCTCCTGATGCAGTGAGGAGACGCAAATCCCCTCACACTTTGTGCCTCATCCAAACTCTCCGATAAACGAATGCAATGCAGACGGGTCTCGTAAAAGTGAAAGGCAAAGCCAAAGGCGCCAATGTCAAACACCAGCCCAAGCTAAATATCCAGAACTGAAGCAGACAACGGTCTGGGGTTTATTTCAGCAAGGAAACCCATCCTGGGTTTACTGCAAATCACAACACCTACATTATTTTTTTGTGGTGGAGCGTGCCAAAGTGGGCATTGGCTACAATCAGAACAGGCTGTGCCCATCTGTGCCATATCTTTGAATGGTATAATGGTGTATGATGGGGTCTGTCAGAGGTGTCTGATTATGTATCCATAAACCACAGAGTCGGAGAGCAGGTTCAGGATAAGATCCCTAACCTCTTGAAATTGTATTCACCATGAACTAAAAGGCAAAAGCGGATCTTAGATAAGCATGGCTGTGTGAACAACCTGAGACTACGGAGATGGCGGAAGAAGACACTGACAGATTCAACATAGGTTGACACCAAACTCCATTTGCATGCGAACTCATTTTAAACTGTCGGTGAAGAGCTAGTTCAAGCAAAACGGACAGTTGATATTCAGCTCACAGGCTCTCTCGCACACAAAGGATTCAACTGTTTCCAGAAGATGTCATTGTATACGCCACACAGAGACATGATATTAAGACTATTTCAAGCATACAGAGCAGGAGGTGGACACCAGATGCCTATATTTCTCTCCATTTCTCCACCTCTGTCTTTTCCGCCCCCCTCTTTCCCACTCTCTCTCAGTCTCTCTGCTTCCCTCGCTCCCTCCTCTTTCCTTCCTTTTTCTTCTGTGATGACTTAAAGTGGTGGAAGCCTGGGAGATGGGAAATGTCAGCCAGATGGCAGAGGGTTTTTCCTGGGTCCATCCGGCAGTAGCCATCCCAGAGGTACAGGTTCATCCATAAACATGGCCAACACAGAAGCTGTGGTGGCAGACTGACTGCGTGGCGAAGGGTTGGCAAAAGCCCTGATGGAGATATGATTTATTTATCAAGATCAGCCCTTTGTTCTCACATAGGAGACCCACATGGGAGTGCAGACTGAAAGGAGAAACAAAGAAAAGCAAAAGGAAGACAAAAGGGAAGCTGGTTGAGAGAGAGGAAGAGAGACCTTTAGAAATATGTTTATAATTACAAATATTAACAGGGGAAGGTGGTGCTAAAACTGTGGGTTAAACGAACTCTTAGACCAAGTTACCTGACAAAACAATACTCTATTTAAACAGCCATCCATTTGGCTTTAAATCCCATGACGAAGGATGCCTGCGGAACTTACCAATGGCTCAGTGAGAGTACTGGGTGAAAGTTAAAATAGCTAACAACCTCAGTCCAAATTTGTGAACTCGAGCGAAATGATCAAAGCAAAACGCCCCAGCACGTATGTGCGCGTATCTGGGCATATGTGTGTCTTCGCAACCCAGGGAAACGGAAATCGCCAGAAAGTGGGGTTATGTGTGTGACATGTGAATCTCATGAAGGAGGTGCATACAGCACTCACTATGAAAACCCCATTTAAAATCCATTCAACATCCTCAGCTGTCAGAGCAGGAACAGCCAACACCTGTACAAATGAACAAGAACACATGATTACTATAACAAAGACAACTCTCTGACTGGGATGGTCATGTCTACAGAGATATATAGAAAGTGACACACAGGGAGTGTGTGTGGCAGACAGACAGGCAGACAGACAAACAGAGAGGCAGGCAGACAGGCCATGCCCCTCTGCCAACAGCACCCTGCCACAGCTGTGCCCACAAGGCCTCTCCATTCACCATGACAACCAGCAGCTTCTGTTATCACCACAGATACAATCGGCGAGCATGGGGGGGGGGGGGCAGGACTTCTGGGTATACACTGGACCATAACTGATGCTCCTTTCTCTGCAGGCAGCACACACACACACACACACACACACACACACACAATTTGCATTTAAAAGCAAATTAAATACTAAATAAATCACACACACTCAAAATAGTACATTGCTACAGCTGCTTAGTACTTTGGGTTGTTTTCTTCTGTGTCCCTGCCAACCATACAACAACAACAACAACAACAACAACAACAACAACAACAACAACAACAACATCATCAAGTACCACCAAAGGAGGCAGAAAGGTTCAGCTGATGTTTCTACCGTACCATCAGGACTCTGTGACCTCCTCAGACAGCGGAGCAGAAAGGGCCCCCGCCGCTGCCAAAGACTCACACCACTTGGAGGTGGCGATGGAGGAGGAGGAGGCTGACACGGGGGAGGAACAGCAGGACGAAAGAGGGGAGGCGGCGTTACTGGATGGGCTTATGCATTCCCCTTGGCATTCACACAACAGAGTGCCTCGAGAGAGAGTGTGTGTGTGTGTGTGTGTGTGTGTGTGTTTGTGCTAGCGTGCATGTGTCGTGCACTGCTACTTAAGATCAAGGACACTTCAGAGACACTCAGTAAGCACTCAGTTTACAATGGGCCAAAGGGACACTTAACATCCGCTAAACACTAATGTCAAGGAGCGAGCTGTCCCAATATGCTCCGCTAAACACTAATGTCAAGGAGCGAGCTGTCCCAATATGTTCCGCTAAACACTAATGTCAAGGAGCGAGCTGTCCCAATATGCTCCGCTAAACACTAATGTCAAGGAGCGAGCTGTCCCAATATGTTCAGCTAAACACTAATGTCAAGGAGCGAGCTGTCCCAATATGTTCCGCTAAACACTAATGTCAAGGAGCGAGCTGTCCCAATATGCTCCGCTAAACACTAATGTCAAGGAGCGAGCTGTCCCAATATGTTCAGCTAAACACTAATGTCAAGGAGCGAGCTGTCCCAATATGCTCCGCTAAACACTAATGTCAAGGAGCGAGCTGTCCCAATATGTTCCAAGACTGCTTCTTCCCAGTATCATATCCTACGGGAACAATCCTTTACAACCACTTGTAGGTGGCCGGTGATTGGTTATAGTAAGGTTTGCCAACCATCTCCTCGGGGGGGGCCAACAGACATTTCACACGTGTTGTACCCCTGAACCGGCACAGCTGACTGAATTAGTAAAGGGCTTGGTAATGACTGACTAATTGAATCAGGTGGGCCAGTTCACACCTACAACAGATATGTGAACCACCTGGTGGGCCCCAAGCCGAGGGCGGGAAAACCCTGGGTTCAAGTGTGAAATGGAAAGCACCAACAGCGAGGTCCAAAAATAGCTGGACCACATTAATGTGTTTGTTTTTATATTGGCTCTGTGCTTCCCCCTTGTTTTAGCACAGACAGTGGGAGAAACGTCGGCCAAGGCATTGTCCCTGTTGTTCCCTGTTGTTGCACAGTGTACATTCCATATTAAAGTATCTAACAACAGATACGGGGCCGTGAAAAAATATCTGACAAGTTCTACTATATCACACTATCACTGTAAGGGAGACACCAGATGATGCCAGGGCAATCGCTGCTCAAGAAACCCAATGTTCAAAATCCACAAGGCCAGCTGTCAGTTTGAGTGTAGAATCTTTTTGGGGAGTGTTGAGAAAAAATTCTAACAATAAAAAAGGAAGGAAGAAATCGCTCTTAGACATCTAAAACTAGATTCAAAAACATGTAGAAATAATTACGTAGCAAAAAAATATTTTAATAACTGCCTAATTTAATCATACATTACGAAGCAAATGTGCAGCCCTCGTTGTTTATTTTACATACCAATGTGGCACACGCGAGCCAAAACGTTTTCCCACCCTGGCTTCAGGAAGTATAAAATGTCCCTCTGCGGACCCTCCAAACTCGGTTTCTTCTGCGCAGAGAAACTCCCGTTTGAAAGGCTCAGTGTAGATGTGGCAGCAGGAGACATGGAGAGTGTCTGTAAACTGAACTGCCTCATCCGTCAAAGTAAGTTAAACCATACCGTTCTGTGGGTGTTTGGCCTTTTAAAACCAGATGATTTAACGCAGCCAACTCCACAGGGTCAGTGGTTAGGGCCCAAACCGAGGGTTTTCCCTTCCAATCAGAAAGACGATACTAACGTCAATAATTGAGCTTGTGGTTGTTGTTGCCGAGGCAGCCGTTTTGGGGATTTTTGACCAAGACTGCTTATTGGATAATGTTGGCGATTTGCATAAGCAGACTGAAGTCTGCATTACCGCAGACTGACGAATGACAGGATCACTGTAGTCACTGGTCTAGGATCAGCTCATCCCGTCCCGATAATGAGACAGGATAAACACCCGATCAGAGATCAGTTTCCAGGAAAACTGTCTTATTTCCTGTTCGTAAGTACTGATGTTTCCAGGGAGGTAGAGGGGAGATATCCACTGTCGTTATGGATTACTCAGTTCAGAAAAGAGGCTTTGGCGTCAGAGTGGCTGAAGCCATTCCATCTACATCAGACCCATGTCTTGAATTCTGAAGGCACACCCTGGACTGAGAAAGACTGGAAGGGATGGCCTAAGGGAAGTTGGAAAAAAGATGTCTACTAAATGATTTCTACATAGTTTAAATCCTGATTTCATGTTTCGGGCAAGCAATTTAGTAAAAATTATAACAGACCTGATTATACCAAATGTTGTTCTGCTGGCAAATACATTTTTATTGTGATAAATTATGTGACACCTTTATTTAATATTCTCGTAACATATGTTGATTACATTAGTCGATTTTGAAATAGCATATTTTCATGAAATCCAAGAAAAGGGAATTACTGTATTCCCCTTGTAACAGTGACTATAGCTACCTCACTGAAAATGTACTATTTCTGGGTGCTGTTATCCTAAAATAAATTAAACATGTGCAGCTCTGAATCAGAACATTTGCCGAAATCACTTTACTTTTAAATTAAATTAAAAGTAAAAGCCGAAATAATTTGACTCCTTGACCTTAGACGGTCATGGTTCAGCTACTAAATGTCACGAGACAATTCATGTCCATCAGAGAATCTCGTTGGTCAGTACAGACAGGCTGGGCACCCAAGACGGATCCTAATCCGACCAATAGAGCTAATAGATCTGTAAACACACACCAGCATACTGGCAGTAATATAATTGTGAGTGCACAGAAATACCCCCCCCCTCCAAAAACAATTCTGTACAACAATAAGCAGTTTGGATTTAATAAAAACGATCATGACAAGAATGCATACATACATCTGTCTGTAGAAATGTGTCAAATGACTACAGCAGGCTGGAGTGTAATCCAGAACAAATGGCCCTGACTCAAGTGACAAGTGGATGCCTGTGGTATTGAATGGAAGCCTATGTGGACCTATTAAAGCCAAATTTAACTAATTTAATCCACAGATCTACTGTGAAATGGTGATGGGCTTGTTGAGTACCGGATTCCTCGTCGGGAGAGTTTCAGAGATTCAGTCTGGACTTTCTTCAGGTGAAGAGTTGACCGTGTTTGTAGTGGGTGGATTACTGTGCTTTTTGTGATGGGTTGAGCAAAGTTCTATCTCACACTTTCTGAGCAAGTCTGTGTGTGTTTCTGTAACTATAAATAGGCAATTTCCCCAAACTGTGGTTAAGTTTCACTAAAGGGGTTATTTTTCCCTGTCCTCATTATGGAAGAGGCAATTACTTTGGCTTATGTGTTAGGCTTATAGTAGAAGTTAAATGGAAGGTTGTTAGGTTGAGAGGTAAACATTAGGGTTAGGTTAAGTTTAGGCATAAATGTTAGGCCATTAAGCTTAAGGTTAGTATTAGAGTTATGGTTCCTGTTAGGGTTTGGGTACAGTTTAGGGTTAAGATTAGTATCCTTAGGAATTTTGAAATGTAAATGTGTTTGTGTGTGATTTCGTAGCGTGCTTAGTTGTGTCTGTGTGAACAGCAAATGTGTAGTTTGGGTCAGGTTTAACCAGATTAAAGGCCAATACTAAAGCACAGAGTCTCCCAAGATTAGAATAACAATTACGAAATCCACCAATTTCCTGCCTGACACTACAATAATCTCTTCTTCACTGGCCTCCCACCTCCTATTCATGACCTTGAACATAGCAGTGTGTGTGCGCGCGTGTGTGAGAGAGACATTGTATGCTGCCATCCAAGGCAATGTGTGTGTGTGTGAGACATCATTCCTGTCAATGTGTGTGTTTGCGTGCCACCAATCCTTTCAATGTGTGTGTGTGTGTTTGTGTGTGTGTGTGTCTCATCATTCCTGTCAAAGTGTGTGTGTGTGTGTGCGTACGTGCGTGCGTTTGCATTCAAACCTGTCCACAAAAGCAGCATTATCTCCGGTCTTAACAGCAAGCTACTCCAGAAAAAACAAGATGTGTAAAAAAAAGAAAAAAGGAAGCCAGCAGCTGTCAGACCTGTTCCAATTGGCTGAACAACGGTTGAAGGTTACATTTAACTAACAAACATATTGCGTACCAAAGTGACAGTCACACAGACTCACCCACTTCAACCCCCCCCCTCCGATACTGCACAGACATCTCTCACGACCAACTCTAACCTTGAATCCCTTCTCCAGACTCAGACCGAAACCACAGACAGAGAACCAAGTTATGAGACATTACTGTGAGAGGGTGTCTAAAGACTGAAGTGCAAGTGCAGCCATTTCAACTTCCACATGAACGCACCGACCAGTCGGAATGGATTAAAAGGGACGGCTGGGGGTTTTGTCGCGAGGAATCCATTAAACAGAACCGTAGCAGAGTGTAAGGAACTTCGCGTTGAGGTACATTCAAGGCCACGTAGGACAGCACTGTAGCGGCGCGGCTAGCGACCGAAAAGACAGACAATGACGTTATGCTAATGGAAACAGCGTAGATAGCGGCACGGCTAGCGACCGAGAAGACAGACAATGACGTTATGCTAATGGAAACAGCGTAGACAGCGGCACCCCTCAGAGGGGTGACGGTAGTTGGACATCGATGACGTACGTCTGTCCATACGGGTACAAAGACCGGCGGTTGGCTACAGTGACATATCACAGTGAAGGAATGAGACAAAATACAACCTGAAGGCTCCAGTGAAAACATAGCAAAAGAACCAGAGTGAACAGAGCTAAGCCAAAACTAAAACCAGCCTCAACGCTGGACAAGCCCCGACACAGTGGCTAGCATATGCTAACATTAATGATTTACATAGGAAGAGCACCGACTTTTATTAGTCCTTCTGAAATAGTCCCACCTCCATTTTTCTCCTCCAAAAATGAAATGACATCCAGGTAAAATTGTATCCAAAATAATGTTGGCCCTACTGACCCCGGTTTGAGTCACTGCCTTAAGCACAGCTGCATCAAGGAGAACAAATTCTGGTCATGGCTTATCCACACCGTCCGGGAGTCCCACCGAGGGCGGTGTGAATTGGTGTTGGATGCTGTGCAGCTTGTAAATGTTGACCAGGGACGCGTTTGCCTTCGGGCAACGTATTCTAGCAAATACTTCCTGGTTGAGCGAGCAGCGTGACGGGAATGAAAACTGTTAAGCGTCAGAGGACGCACCCCGATCTCTGAATCCACCAAAGATGACGTGGAGTCATTGAGATCAAGGTTTCTCTCCGTTGACAAACACAACAACCATTGGCTGAAACTGACTAGACCGGACTGATGTTGGGCATGTCACATAGCGGAGTTCCACAAAGACGTTCCCAGATCTTTGTATAGTTTAAAGTTAATCAAATCACTAGGGGACTTCCAAGTTCAAAACGATAAATCGGAATGCCTGGAGTCACGATTCTCGATTACTGTGACTTGCTATTTTCTCTCACGTAGACGCTGGGCCAGGTCAGCTGTCAATACTCGCTGTGCAAAACAGATTATCCACGGTGACAATTCACTCACAGCCACACATAAGTAGTCTCGGTCAATTAGTTAATTATGTTGGGAAAACACACTAGGTAGTTTCACGCCAGGCTGTACCCAATCAGATTCTCTCACTGGGTAAGCATGCTGGGAAATGGTCCAGGCTTGGTTTAGCTTTTGTCACTTTGTCTCCCTCATCACCCCCTTCATTCAACTTCTGCCCTTCTATTTCTGTTGCTCCCCCCGTCCTCACGTCCCTCCCTCCCCTCCCCCTCTCTGTCTGGCTTCCACAGGTGAGAAAATCTATGATGGAGAGGGTCGATATGCAGTGCAGAAGCTCACACCACGCAGGGGTGATATCGACCCGGGATCCACCCCCCCCGCCGTGGGCAGGTGCATTTAGCGCGCATGTGTTGCACGTGCGCTCACATCGATCGCCTGGACTGGCCGTCTAAAAAGGCCTGCCTTGCCTTTAGTTCGCAGGTTTTCCCCTCTCAGTCAAACGGTGTCTGAGGCCTCTCAGTTCTCCTCAAGTCTCTATCCTTCGTCCTCGCCACGTCTCTCAACCTTCTGCCCCCTCCCTGCCGCCCCCCCCCCCCGCCCCCCCGCTTTCTCTTGTTCTCCGCTGTTGTTATTTAGCAGGTCCTTGTGACTGCTGAGATTGCTAATGATAGAGTAGGTAGAGCTGCTGTTATTAAGATTTCACAGCAGGCGGGCCGACACACACACACAAACACACACACACGCACCCATCATTGTCCTGTCAGTGGAGCTATTTCAGGAAACGTTCGCCAGGGCCTTGTGGGTGAGAGCCGTCCCCCTCTCCTACCACAGTAACCATTAACCCCCTCTCTGTCAACCCCTGTCACATTGCTTCCTGACTGGGTGAAGCCCCCCTCACTGAATATCTCAGAATAAATAGTGACCCTCAAAACCCACCAATCATGTAATAACTACTAACTATTATCTCCGCAGACAGATCAACCAAACACATCTCTCCAAGCCTCATACCACTTTTACTTCAGGAAATGAGAGTGGGCCAACAGTTCACAAAGACAGAGTGAAGGAGAAAGGGAGAGCGAGAGAAGAGGTGGTGACACAGAGTGATGGTAAGGGTATGTGAGAATGAGTGGGAGAGAGTGAAAGATGGACAGAGAAAAGGGGAGCGCTAGTGAGAGAAAGCGAGAGAGAGAGTACATATATATGTGGGAGAGACAAGGGTGAGTACAGATGAGAGCATGGTGAACGTAATTTGCATGCCACTGAAGAAACTCTAAAAACACTTTCCACTCCCAGAGTTCCATTCTGGTCTAATCAGGGACACGTGATTGGTCCTGCTGTCCATCAAGGCCACCTCTTCCTGTTTGCTCTCTGTAGTATTATGAAAAGTAACCGGGGGGGGGCATGTTTAGCACTGCGTCCGACCGAAGAACAGACGGTAGACACAGTCTGGTGTTGATGTTTGCTTCACGCCAATGTTTAACCGCTGGTTTTTCTTCAAAGAAAACGCCGGAAACGAGTGCTGCTATAAACGCTGCTGTCTTTGTTTTTCAAACTGGCTTTGTGCCTGGTCAAACGACAGCCTCTATTTTCAGCTATCAGCCTGTTTCAAGACAGCTTGGGTCGAAACTGAATGCTGGCTGGGTGACTGGCTTGTGGATTGGCCATTTGGCTGGCTGGGTGACTGTCTGGGGGATTGGCCATTTGGCTGGCTGGATGACTGGCTGGGGGATTGGCCGCTCGGCTGGCTGGGTGACTGGCTGGGGGATTGGCCGCTCGGCCTGCTAGGTGACTCGCTGGCTTGTCATGTCATATTCGCTCTTAGTCTTACTTGGCGGTCATGACAAGACAATCAGAGTGCCCCACACACTCTGGGAATGGAGTCATTTTCCTGAAAGTGCGACAATTTAAGTGACCAGTTATACAAAGAACTGCTTGAAGGAACATTTCCAAAATAGCGATACCATGCCTTTCTTTGTTTCACATTGGCCCGTTTACAGATGTAAAAATTTGTCAAGACACTGACGAGAACTGATCAGATTCAAGTCAAAGACGAAAGACAGACATATGGACACAAAAGGAGGTACAAAGACAAAGCCTGAGAAAGAGAGAGAGAGAATGAGAGAGTGCGTGACAGAGAATGAGAGACCACGAGAATGAGAGAGCATGGGGGGAGGAAAAATCTGTGATGACTTGTGTGTAATTACAGAGCTGTTCCGTTATGTATTCCATACCTGCATGCCAGTATACATAATTAATAAAGACCAGGGTTTCTTCTTTTCTCCATACACACCGACACGCACGCACACACGCACGCGCGCACACAGACATATCTGAGCATGTTTTTTTGTCTTTTTTGCAATCCTCCGCTTGGAGAAACAGGATGACAGAGACCAAGGCTTAAGAACAGAGCGAGAAGCCGGCCATTGACAGGTCATTAAGTGTCGAGGCAGTAAGACAGACTAGGAGTTTCAATAAACAAAATCCATTAACTGAATGGTATCTATTTTTCAGCTTTTCTGTGACGGATGGGTCCCCGACACACAGCCATGGCTGACTGCCACGCATGATAGCGTTCAGCACTCAACAATGTGGAGGAGAGAATGTACCACTCACCTCTGTTTCTAGTGATCTGCTCTCAATTAACCAGAGCTTCTCTCCTTACTGTGTGTTCCTATGGGACAAACACACACACTCACACACACACCAAGTCTGACACTGAGCCAAAGTGTGGGAGACAAAGACGCCATTCAAGAAATAACCGGTGATGTAATATGAAATTACATGGGTGGTGGAGATTAATCATAAACACAACACTGTTTGATTAAGAAATAGTTCATGTGAGACACGTCCTCAATAACCTGAAAGCAGAACCGATCGGTCAGATTAGGGATACTTCCCCAGTGTATTGAAACAGCCTGTTGTGTGGCGAAATGGACCGGTCTGTTGTGTGGCGAAATGGACCGGTCTGTTGTGTGGTGAAATGGAACGATCTGTTGTGTGGCGAAATGGACCGCCCTTATCTCTACTTCAGAAAGCCCACCTTGTAAAAGGAATCAGGATAATGTAAATTTTTGTTTGCACATAGTACAACGCATTCTATAATCCAACCCCATCCAGGGATTCTGGTCATAGTACAACGCATTCCAGAATCCAACCTCATCCAGGGATTCTGGTCATAGTACAACACATTCCAGAATCCAACTTCATCCAGGGATTCTGGTCATAGTACAACACATTCCAGAATCCAACCTCATCCAGGGATTCTGGTCATAGTACAACACATTCCAGAATCCAACCTCATCCAGGGATTCTGGTCATAGTACAACACATTCTAAACCTCATCAAAAATACACATCTAGACAAGCTATGTGGTCTTCAGAAGGAGGTTAATTCTGTCTCCTGATTGATCTGGGTACATGCTCCTTTCCCCGTTTCCAGGACACCACAAACCGGCCTCCAGACAAACGTTGACTAGCAGGTCGCTGGCATCTCTGAAAGTGGAGGCGTGGACGGCAGAGACCGGCATACTGGGTTTGTTCTGCTGAGCTGTCCATGACCCATAAGCTTCTTCAGTCTGTCTTTCTCCCCCTAACCCCGGCTCCCCATCGCTAATCTACCTTCTGGTCTGTCTAATCAAACTTTGGGAAGCTGGTCTGATACTCTCATTGGCTTCTCTACTTTTTTTTCACCCTAGGCAAGAGAATGCCTCAAAGCTGCACGCACACGCAAGCACGCACGCACACACGCACGCACGCACGCACGCACGCACACACACACGCACGCACGCACACACACCTCCCGCCATCTTATTTCTTGTGGTGCTAATTAAGAAACGGTGTTTACCCAGGCAGTTAATTAATTACTCCATGGACACAACACAACACTAGGCGCGCAATAATGCCCCCTTCCCTGCGCCCTGTTTGGGGCAAATTAATGATCACCTCGTTATTGTTCCTGTCTGATGGATGCTGTGGGTCAGGGATATGTTTGAGGAGAGGGGGATGGGGAGGGTGTTGGAGATGTGTGAGGACCTAGGAGGTGGCTGGCACACACTGGCACGGACGTAACAGTGATTAGGAGGGCAGGGATGGAAGATCTTAGTCTGGGAATTAACTCAGGCTCGGGGACCGTGTCTCTGCCACTGTGTCCCACACTCCCCAAGTCCAACTGCTGAGGTGCAATGAGCCAGACCCCTCCCCTCCATCGACAGGCCAAAACGATCTCACAGTCTCCTCGCCTTAGCCTTTCCCAACCCTCCTGTAGCGCTCCTAGGGTCATCTGGGTCAAGGGTCACAATTGACCAAACACAGGGATTGTCCGGTTGGCCAACTGCTCCATCAGTTGCTTGATGAAACGTTAAGCCCGGGATTGAGATTCTGAACCCAGATTTCAGAACATTGCAGAGAAAAGAAAATCATTGACACGCACAGTCCTTTGGCTCAGCTGCTGGCTCAGCTGCTTTGGATAAAAGAGATCTGCTAAATGTTCATTTCTGTTATTTCTAGTTCAATGCCGCTCTAACTATGATGCAGCGTAGGTCACGTTTAGATACAGGATTACAAGACACACGTAAACCAAGACGCCCAATTTCCATGAATCCACCAACCATGCAGACATGACTCATTCATCCCACTGCCCTGTAGACATGACTCATTTATCCTACTGCCCAATAGACATGACTTATTCATCCCACTTACCATCAGACATGACTCATTCATCCCACTGCCCTGCAGACATGACTCCTTCATCCCAC
>JACXGJ010011004.1:0-20682 GCA_016801105.1 Esox niger | reverse complement strand
TTTCGCTCATCAGTGTACAGACGAAAATAAATTAGAGATGAATCTAGGTGAAGGAAGTTGATGAGTGAAGCAGTTTAAAAGGAGGATAGACTGGTGGAAGTAAAAGCTGTAACTCGTCTGCATCAAAAACAAAATTCACATATATATAATCTTTTAAAATTTTAGGTAATTTGTCTCAGAAAGCAGGAGCAATGGTCAACAATCGAATCTTTTGAGACCAGTGTAGTTTGGCAAAGGAACTCTGTGCTTTCAACAAGGGAATAGATTGCCAACTTTGGCTACATAATGCAGCTTTACCATGTCATTAAACTAAATTTCATTATCTGGGAAGGGAAGCATGGAATATAGAATATATATCACTGAGTACAAAATTTTACATTTGATAATCATGAATTCATATTTGTCCTTTGTAAATCAATGGTTAACATCCTCATTTTTAGCAATATACTAATTTGTTTTATCCATGTTTTAACAGGACAATTCACTGTTTTTGCCATTCAATGTCACTTCAAAATGTAGTATTTTTGATAGTATAACAACTAAAGTCTTTAACAATACAGTCCTATATTTTAAAAATACAGTTTCCAAAATTGTTCTGTCTTTTGACATTTTATGTACATGTATTTACGCTAAATAAAGTAAATTTAACATTTTCCTTTGTAAATTCATGGCAAATGTCATTATTTGTTATCTGTTAATAAGTTTAATCCGTGTTTAAACAGTACGATTCACTTTTGTTACGATCAATGACGCTTAAATAGATTAGATTTTTGGATTGAATTACAATTAAAGTCTGTAAAAACACAGTCATGAATTTTTACATTTATATCTGTTGTTTTTTCTTACATTTTTACTATATTTGTACATGTTGTATTTTTTACAGTGTACTTACAACATCAAGACTGGTGCCGCAACCAAGTGTCCCACAGTGTGCTATGGACATTTTTTAATTAATGTACATTTGAGACATGTTTGCTTATCCATTACCTGGTATGTAACTCTGGTCTTTGGAAGTGACACACATGTCTGTATAATATCAGAGGCCCATTTGATGGCAATTCCATCAATAGACATTTTAAAGAAGTACAGAGACACAATTCTCTTGGCACAATAAACAGTTTATTGGCAAATAGAGAGACACATCAAAAGCTTACAACATAATCATAATCTGGAGAAAATACATGAACAGTCAGTATTTATTACAGTTAAAAGGGGTGTGGTAAAATGCTACCCAGCTGTTTAAGGTCGCACAGGTTTTACTCAAAGGGCGGGCTGTCCACCCACCTTATCCTTCCTGCCATAATGTTTACTGTTGTGTTTAGCTAAAAGGCCAATTGCCCCTACTTTCCCCCAACGAACACAATCCTAAGGAACAAAGGACAGATACCCTTTGTCACGACGGCAGGTAAGGATCCAAAGGCGGACTAGGGAGGGGCTGGGAAGTGACAGACAGCGCAGTCGAGAGGGAGCAGTCAGACGTCTCTTGTACCGGTAACAAAGGCACAGGCTGGCAGCAGACAGAGTAGTCAGGGACGGGTAAGTTGTCAGAACACGATCGGTCGGCAACGGTACAGTCAGGGAGCAGGCAGAGTAGTCGGGGACAGGCAGGCGATCAGAACTTGGGCAGACAGCAGAGGTACAGGCAGGGGGCAGACAGAATAGTCAGGAACGGGCGAACGGTCGGTACACAGGGAGTCGGGATGAGAGTTTGTACAGTGCGAAGTTTGTGGCATGCAAGCATTAACCATTGATCCGGCAGGGAAGAAGTGGCTGGGAGGTATATATATACGGCGAATGATGAGGGGAGTAATCAACCCCTTGGTATCAATCATTAAACAATTTCTTCATTAGGATGTAGACTGCAACAAAACGGTACTCTGTAACAACATGACCCTGTTGATATCAATACCCTAATGATTAGAGAATGAAACAAACCTGAAATGTCTGGATCTTCATTTACATGCTTCTAGACCATTACCTTCAGATTAACTCCAAGACCACACATTTTCATGACATAGAACTATTAACTAGTACAGCAAAGATTTTATGTCAAAACGGTGGTTAAAAGAAGTAATTTCAGATGACACATATGTACTGACAGTGTGGGATATTTAGCATCGACACATTGATGTGTCAACACCAATCACTGAATACATTCTTCAATCTGTTACTGGTACAAAGTCCTATTATGCCAATTGCTTGATTCACTGACAAGTCCTCTCGTGGTTCTAATAAGATGTACTTCCAAAGCCATCACAAAAGTTCTGCTGTTCCAAACGTCAGACAATCAGTTATGAACCATTTCTTGACAGTCCGATGTACCAGAATGTAAAAGTCAGATGCACCTTCCAAGGTGTTGTCTTTCATAGTTCAAATGCAGGTTATGATGACACAGCTCATGTATTCTCCATTCTAGCTGCTCTATCAGCCAGGTCAGGAGAATCTGTGCTCTCCTTTGTGATGGCCAAAATGACCAGTTTTATCCTGTCCTGTGTCTGTGTTTTCCTGACATATTTTTACTAAAGTATTACAAAATCACTACAACAAAATTAGAAGTGAGGAGTTTTTTGAGAGTTAGGATCATAATAAATCACTTTAAGAGACAACAATACGTGTTGGTTAATGTACAGGGCCAATATGTCTGATAATATCCAGTACTATTAATTACTTAATGTAGCATATTTTTCATTACTTGCTCTATGTTTCCAAATCCAGAGGTCAGGTCACTGTAACTCAGACTCCTGCAGTTGAAGCTGTTCTTTCAGAACGGGCAGTCTCTCTGAAATGTAGAACCAGCAGTAATGTATATGGGGATTGTTACAATGGTCAGTCATCTGGACATCAGTGTCTATCCTGGTACCAACAGTAACCAGGACAAAACCCCAAACTCATGATGCTCCCGGGAAACACACTCCATTCTGGGACTCCATCTACATTCAGTGGCAGTGGATCTGTGACGATCACTGTGATCATCAGTGGAGTCCAGGCTGGGTATTTGCATAGTGATGATGCTCTGTATAGACAGCACAAGATTCAGTGATCTGGGAGTGTTTATAACCCAGTGAGTTTAAAACTTCATGACTGAGAGCTGTCCTTCATGAGAACTGAACCCACAACAACCATGACTAATTTAATTATCTTCATATGGACACTTGTCCTCTGCTTCAAAGGTATTTTATTTATTTAATGTTATGTTGATAATAAATGAGAAATAAGAAATGTTCAGGACAATATGTTTCTGTGTTTAATTTCCTAATTATGTGTGAAATCATTTTAATTTACAGAATCCAGATGTCAGTACACTGTGAATCGGACTCCTGCAGTTGAAGCTGTTCTCCCAGGACAGACAGTCTCTCTGAAATGTAGAACCAGCAGTGATGTTTATCAGACAGGGACCTCTGCTCCCCGTATGGCCTGGTACCAACAGAAACCTGGAGGAGCTTCTAAACTCCTAATTTACTATGCTAAGAAACTTCAGTCTGGGACTCCATCTAGATTCAGTGGAAGTGGAGAGGCAGCACAACATTGTCAGGGACTACAGAGAACAGGCTTAACTTTACTAAAGAGCGAAAGTCAACAAAACATCATGTCCTCATAACATCCTTAATCTATATTCAAATTTTCTGATATACTGATTTTGAGGTTTTCATTAGTTGTCAATTATAATCATCAAAATTAAAAGGAATGAACACTTGAAATATATCAATCTGTTCGGAATGAATGTATACATTATACAAGTTTCACTTTTTGAATGGAATTACTGAAATAAATCAACTTTTTGATGATATTCTAATTATATGACCAGCACCTGGATATTATACCTGTATAAAATGTTGTATGTGTCTGATGCCACAAACCAAGTTCCCTCAGGAAAAATCTATTGTAATGTTCTATTGTATTTGCTATGGCTTTTGCATTTACTAGATCTCAAATTGAAAATTTGTCATTGTAGAGAGGCAAGACAAGGACAACTGGGGGCAGACTCAAGATTATATATATACATTACTATTTTTTTAATGTTAACCAAAAACAAACAATAACAGTAAAACAATAAACCCCTCCCTACACCACATCCAGACCAACATCCATCAACTGCCCCATAGCAATTCATACACTTTCATCCTTCAATGACAGAGACAGAGAAGCAAGAAAACAAAAAGAAATATTGTTGATATCTGACTTTTCCTGCCCCTTAAATATTCAGTGGAAACGTCATTGCAGTCAGCAATTTAACACACATCTTTAAATGGCATATCCATGATATAAGTATTATTAGGCCTGTATATAATTTAAATCTATCTGAATCAAATATCTGGTCAAAGCAAACAAATCAGAGACAGACTTGTGTTGATTCACTGCTCAAAAGGAATTGTTGATAACATTTAGGCTGCTTTTAATGCATCGCATTGAAACTTCACAGAAAATGTTTACCTTTACCTTTAACTTAACTTTAACTTTACCTTCATGGAAAACTGCGCGGTTGAAATGGTCCTCTAAACGGGCTGTGACCTTGCTCAACCTTTTTGGGTGAAACACAGTTGAGTGACAGAATGGGCCGTGGACGTCCTTGCAGCATGTGAACATTGTGAGATTATTTCAGAGACATAAATTCATCCTAAGCCTATTTTTGAACCAAAATACTATTTTAAGTAAAATGGTAAAACAGTGAGTATTGAACAAACATTTAAACTGAAGAATGTAGGCTGCCGACTTGATTTAGCTAACAGACAGATCATATCCACATGCTTTTTTGTGCTGGCCTTAATGTTTTATCATAGTCATTAAGTCAACAATTTATATAGACACCAAGTTGGGCTTGCCAACATTGCACTAGGGATTCAATACACTACAAAACAAATAGGCAAAAAGTTCATTTTGCGGCAAGCTATCATATGTGAACAGATGATTTTAGTACCTTCTTTAATACATTCATAGTAAAGCCTTTGGTATCAAAAAGTTAGCTAGTTAGCAAACTTCACTACCTAGCTTATGATACTAAAAGTTAAGCCTTTGTGCAAAGTTCAGCCTAGCTAGCTAACATCAACTTTGCTGTCAAATTCATTTCAAGACACAAAGCTTGATTAACATTCAGTCAACAAGCTAGCTAACAATAACTTTCCTGTTTAATTCAAGACACCAGCATTGTTTTATACAAAACAAAATGTGATTCAATATGGCAACTCAGACTCTTATTACCGTCCATCTGGTTAATAAACATGCTATTAGCTAAACTTGGCTATCCATGGTTATCCAATTTGTTAGGTGATACTGTCGCGAATAACAAGGGTCCTGGAACTGCGGTCCTGAAACTGCAGCCGCCAGTCCTGCAGTCTCATGCTACTCTACCCTCCTCAGCTCTACCGCATATCCAATGATGGTAGATATATGGTTCAGAGCTAAACTGTGCTTTCCTGACAGACACATACCTACAGAGGCTACAACACATCTAAGTATGCTCTTATGGGCCTCAGTGTCTCAGTAATTATCTAGTATAAGGTCCTCCACCTGTCCTTGACTTGATTTTGATTATAAAATGACTCCTAGATCCTAGATCAGCAAGTTGTATTAAGTTGTATTGTGTTATTGAAGAACATTTGTTTATAGCTACTCCACATGCTAGGCACACATCAAATGGCCATCCCAAAGTGCCATATCCAAACATTTAAATGGTTCCAGCAAACTGTAGTTTGCTACTGTATATTTCTTCAACATTTACTGTGCTTGTAATTCATTATTTTTATTATATATGCTCCATTCCATTTCTATTTAGGAAGCTCATTTAAAAAGCAATTCACCAGAACCCTGTTAAACAGCATTTAAAAAGTTTATTTAATCTTCATTGCTGACAGTGAGGATGCTGCCCTCTGCTACTTTGGAGGCTTTCTTGGGGACGCTGCTATAACTGCGTTCTCAGGGTTAGATTGACTAAACATTCGGGTAAGTGGACGTTATGGCCAAATTATAAAAGCTTAATAACATATTTCTCCAAAAATGTTACACATTTAAAATAACCCGATAACCTTTTTTTACAGTTTAGTCATTGAGCACATATTCTGATAATTAGTGATTTACATTAGTGAGAGTATACAGGTTGTCACGTCCTGGCTATGCCCCTAGCCATCTCTGCACTGGGCTGGGGCCATAGTCAGGACAGGACAAAAGGAGGTGCCTCTAGGCAACTCTATTTAAGTTTGGTCTCCCCAGTTGGAGGCAGGTGTAGATCGTTGCCTCCAATTGGGGAACCCATTTATGTTAATGCTTGCCCACACTCAATGTGGATCATTATGTTTTTTGCTTCTGGTTGCCAATACCCAGTCACAAGTAGCTTTGTTTGTTTATTTTCAAATAAAAACATGGATTATCACTACCACTACATCTCTGCGCCTGTGTCCTACTCCCAGCATCGTGACAGAATGATCCACCACCCAGAGACACAGCAGAGATGGACGGTAGGGGAACTTCTTGGTTGGCCTGACAGCGACACCAAGGAAGAGGAGAATCCTTACTGTCACCTGCTGCACACCTGGCCAGCCCATTGCAGCAATCGGAGGAGACGACGCCAGAGGCGACGACACCGACCTGCCAGGAGTCACCCCCAAGAAAATTTTGGGGGGGAGCTATGGCAGCAAGCGGAGGGCCCCAAGGCAGGGCTGCCACCCCCGGAGGGGTGGGACGCCGAGCCCTTGCTGCCTCTTACATGTGGGGTGATGGAGGTAGAAGACCTCCCGGCTGTCGGTAGGTGTGAGGAGAGGTGGGGCTTTCATGACCCGCCGTACCTGTTCTCACCACCAGTGGCGGAGCCCCCGGCCAGTCTTGAAAAATGTATCGATTAGATTGGATGTCATCTTCAAAAACGTATGTATATTTAATCTTTTTTCAGAGTAAGATAAATTGCTAATTGTTATAAATGTGCTTTTGCAGGTTTTCCAGAGATGTCTGTCAAGATAGGATCTCATTTTACTTGTGGAGGATAGATGCATTCCTAAGTTTAGTGAGTTTCTCCTCTTCACATCATGCTTCTATAAAGGTTTAAGGTATATGGATTTTCCATATCTCTTGTACACTGAAGTACAATTTTGTAAGTTACTGCATACACCAGTGTTCTCAAACTCTAATACTAAATAGTAACTCTGGAGGATTTTGCTTCTGTCCATCAATAACACACAATCAACAAATCAGAATTGAGGAAAATTATTAGCTGAATGAGTTACTGCTAGCAGGAATGAACCTGCACAGTTTGTTGCTCTACCAAGATCAGAGTTGGGGACCCTTAACCTATCATAAACAATATGGTTTATATATGGCATACAGGTGTAAACGAATACTTGTTAGTACTTTGTTTAAATTTGTTGACTGAGTTTGAGTGTGTGAGTTGTTGGACTGAGAATTGATAAACTATTCTAGATGAGCAACCTTGTGATAAAGTTGTAGTGATTGTGGATGTCACACCACTGAACCAATACTTGATCAAAGCAAGTTATCCACAGTCACTCCCGGTGTCTTTGCCATAAAAACAAATTGTGCAATTATCCCACTGAAAAAACAATCCCTTTTTTAGTAGTATACTAAGGTTTATTTGAATGGATACACATTTGCAGCAAAAAATTATATTACAGTGTACACTGCTGAGCCAAAACATGACCACTTGCCTAATGTGTTGTTGGTAGTTCTGACCCCTCCAATGCATGGACTATACAAGACCCCTGAAGGTGTGCTATGGTATCTGGCGCCAATAAATTAGAAGCAAATCCTTCTAGCCAGGTGGAGCCACTGTGGATTGGACTTGTCCAACACATCCAACAGATGCTCAATCGGATTGAGATCTGGGGAATTTGGAGGCCAGGGCAATACCTTGAACACTTAATCATGTTCCTTGATCCATTTCCAAAGACTGTGTGCAGTGTAGCATTGGTGCATTATCCTGCTGAAAATTAATTAATTGGATAATGAGAAGTGTATAAAAATATGTTTCAGCAATGTATTGGCGATGACTCCTTCCGCCTTCCAACTACAAGAAAGTATTTTGCAACAGATTCTTTGCCAAGGATACAATTGTCTTGGTCCACTTAGACCAGTGTTTCTCAACCCTGCTTCTGGGCGCCCCCTGTCCTATGTGTTTTACATCTCTCCTTACTCTTACGGCACCCAAGAGCTGGGTTGAGAAAAACTGCCTTAGACCAGCGTTGTAGGTTTGTATTATATATTGGGGGGTCGGGGTCAATGGATCCCAGGATTTTCACTCTTCCAGGGGGGGGGTCAAATTGACCTCTCTGGGATTTTGGGGGGTCATGACCCCACCCAATTCTATACCCCTGCCTTAGATAATTACATACAATGTTCCCCTAAAGCTTTCTGACAGTAAAATCAAAGTTGCAATTTTTGCTGTACGCTGAAGGCATAAAAAATGTGATAAAACAATGAAAATGAGTACAGAATGTTACAGTTTATTTCAGTCCATTTCAACACTGATATGTTTCACTAACTAAGAATAACTGCTCGCTCAGAGATCCATCCTTTGGTTTAATGTGGTGTTTCTGTGAGGATACCAGGATCAGAACACTGTGGTAACTGGAAATGAAGAATGCTTTATTATCCGGAATGCACGGGCACTCACCGTGACCGACTAACCCTGTCACTGTCCCCTCAAAAAAAAAAATTCAGGGGAGCTTTCCACCAAAAGGCCATTCCCCACTCTCCCAAGTCATCTGGTGTGTACTTGTAGGTTGGCTGATCATTCTGTGACATGTAGGGCATGGAAAAGGAACAAAACGACACTGAGGAACGAACGTTACAAAATAACTTAATACATTCAATGACCAGCAAACACATGAGGGAAAGAGAAACCCTGGACATATACGATCACACCGGTTAGAATGTCTAGGTACGAGTGATTCAAAAGTCACTAGTCAGACAGCACTTTTATTTACTCACATTAAGCTCAAACAGTGTTTATTACTCTATTTCCTCATTGTACTTTTTTAAATATCTACATTATGAAATTAATGAGGTAGCAAATGTTCAAATCACAACATGAAGGGTTACACACCATTGGCCAGTGATACTGCTGGTGGTAGTTTGCTAATATAATTTATAATCAGAAATGAGAGAGTAGGCAGCTTGGTGTATTTGGGCAGCAGTTGATGAAATGTATTGTAACGTGTGTATTCACAAGCAATAGAATTCATGCTGGGGGCCGTAAAGTGATTTTAGAAAGTGACGTGTGAATATAAGGAATATTAGTCAACACCATGTAACATATTTTTATTGTATTTTTATTCCTGGGTAGTGAGGGTTATTTCTTAAATATCAGAAAATAAACAACATGAATCCAAACATATGTAATTTGTGAGGGCCGGCTTTGACAATGTGTGTTTTTGAATTAGTTTTGTAAAATTGTTTCAGTATTGTTTTAGACAATACCCAGCCTGTGTAAGTCTTAATGAGTTTCCCCTGTGTTTCTGTTCATCTGCACCCTCTCAGTTCATGTTTGTAGCGTCATTTGTGAGGTATGTTCTTGCCACTATACTTTTCCTTTTCTTGTCTATTAAATTCCAGTTTTATCCTGCCTGTCCATTGGTATTTTTGACCTGGATTCTGCTCTAGTCCTTCTGTACCTCTACCTGATCTGACCTGCCATTCTACTGCCATTTTGCTTGCCCTGTTTTGTCTGCGTTTTTGGATTCTGGATTTGGATTGTGATTAAACATAGTGTTCTGTGCTTGGATCCTCTCTTCTGTCTGTGTATTCCTGACATATTTATACTGAAGTATTACAAAAATGAGAATAATATAAATATAATATAACATAAATCACTTTTAGACAACAATACGTGTTGGTTCATGTACAGGGCCAATATGTCTGATTATTTCCAGAACTATTAATTACTTAAGGTAGCATATTTTTCATTACTTGCTTTATGTTTCTCTGAAATGTCTCTCTGAAATGTAGAACCAGCAGTAATGTGTATGATGATTGTTGGAATGGTCAGTTGTCATCTGGCCATTACTGTCTATCCTGGTACCAACAGTAACCAGGACAAAATAAACTCATGATCCTCCCAGGAAACACACTCCATTCTAGGACACCATCTAGATTAAGTGGCATTGGATCTGGGAGGGATTTCACTGTGATCATCAGTGGAGTTCAGATTGGGTATTTGCATAGTGATGATGCTCTGTATAGACAGCACATGATTTGTTGATCTGGGAGTGTTTATAACCCTGTGAGTTTAACACTTCATGACTGAGACCAGTCCTTCATGACAACTGAACCCACAACAACCATGACCTTTATATCTATCTTCATATGGACACTTGTCCTCTGCTTCAAAGGTACGATTTATTTAATGTAATGTTGAAAATAATCAGCACCAAGGAGAAATGTTCAGGACAGTATGTTTCTGTGTTTTCTTAATTATGTGTGAATTTATTTATATTTACAGAATCCAGAGGTCAGTCCACTGTGACTCAGAGTCCTGCAGTGGAAGCTGTTCTCCCAGGACAAACAGTCTCTCTGAAATGTAGAACCAGCAGTGATGTGTATGATGCAGGGACCTCTTATCCCCGTATGGCCTGGTACCAACAGAAACCTGGAGGAGCTCCTAAACTCCTAATTTACTGTGCTAAGAAACTTCAGTCTGGGATTCCATCTAGATTCAGTGGCAGTGGAGATTATAGTGAATTCACTCTGACCATCAGTGGAGTCCAGACTGAAGATGCAGGAGATTACTACTGTCAGAGTGGACACTATCCCAACAGTGTCTGGGTGTTTACACAGTGATACAGAGCCATACAAAAACCTCCCTCAGTCAGACTGCACAGTGACTGAACTGTTACCGCTGGGACCTACTGCAGCTGTTGAGGGGGAAGAGACAGTGACATGTAACACTGGTCCAATAGCATTTGATCAGACAGTGCTCAACAAATGACCTACAGAATTGAACTGGCTGTACATTATGGAAGCGTGTATTAATTCAGATGTAAATTTAATCCCATTTAGAATTTCATTTTCAAAGACATGCCCTGCTTTGTGGTTTACGTCAGGGGATTTTATCGAAGCACAAAGGTTTGAATGGCCCATGTATATATTAGTAATAATAAATACCAATTTCAATTCATTATAAAATATATTGTGCAATTCTATGTTCGACAGGGATCAAAATGAGTGAAATGATCAATATTCCCAATGTTTTTAGTTTTTTTGTTTTTCTCCCAATCCCACTATACAACCTTTAGCCACTGCTGTGGCACAGATCCTGAGGAGTTGGGAGTCTGGGAGATTTTTGGTCAGGTAGTTGTAGATCCCCAGAACACATCACACTCCCTAGACAACTAAATGTCCAATCTGGCCCTGTTTTCACCACACAATCCCCAGCTACCTACTTCCCCTTGTTACAGAGAATATATGTTGTTTGTTTTGAACTCCCTCTTCCATGTGTGTAAGACACTCTGAATAGGAGCTACAGCAAAAAAAAAAAAAAGTGTAAATGTTGAAGTACAATAATGACAATAATGATGACTGAGAATATGTGATGTGTATATTGCTTTCTCACCTTGGTCAAAGTTGACCTTTACTGACCCAGTGTTCCATGTAATTTACTCTGCACCCTAGACACGTGCACATAGACCCCAAGGGTTGCTTGAGCCCCTGGCCCTTTGTGCACATCGGTGCCCCCATTCTACCTGCAGGTGTCATTCACTCAGACAGACGTGTGTCGTCCATTTTCTGTGATGCACATTGTGGAACCTGATATGTGTAGAAGCTGACGGGTGAATGGCTGCTGGCATATCTGGGGAGCCCCTTATTGGTTAATAAAGCCCCATTATATAGGTCAGTACAATGATGATGGAAAACATGTGATCGAGATATATTTTCTAATCTTATTTGAAGTTGACTTCTTCTACTGACCAGTGTTCCATGTCACTGTCTCTTCCCCCTCAACACCTGCAGTAGGTCCCAGCTGTAACAGTTCAGTCAATGTACAGTCTCACTGAGGGAGGTTATTGTACAACTCTGTATCACTGGGTGAACACTCCACCACTGTGGTAACTCTGACAGTAGTAATCTCCTGCATCTTCACCCTGGACTCTACTGATGGTCAGAGTGAAGTCACTTCCAGATCCACTGCCACTGAATCTAGATAGAGTCCCAGAATGGAGTGTGTTTCCTGGGAGGAGTTTAGGGTTTTTTCCTGGTTTCTGTTGGTACCAGGATAGACACTGATGGACAGATGACTGACCATTGTAACAATCCCCATACACATCATTGCTGGTTCTACATTTCAGAGAGATTGTTTGTCCTCTGAGAAAAGCTTCAACTGCAGGAGTCTGAGTCACCATGACCTGACCTCTGGATTCTGAAAAAAACATTAATGTATTTGAAAGAAATATAACAAAGAAACACATTATACTTAATATAAATAACAGCTTTCTTTCTCTGTAAAAACAACCTTTCTTTTTTCAAATCATTATTTAAATGTTTACCTTGAAAGCAGAAATCCAAGATCCAGATGAAGATGGTTATAAAGGTCATGGTTGTTGTGTGTTAAGTTGTCATGAAGGACAGCTCTCAGTCATGAAGTGTTAAACCCACAGGGTTATAAACACTCCCAGACCACTGAATCATGTGCTGTCTACACAGAGCATCATCACTATGCAAATAAGATTCTGGTCTTCTCATCAACCATTATTCACAAAATGTAGATACAACAGATCCATTGATCCATCCAGTCCATTTTAGTCTGCCTAATTATTGTCAATAATAATATTCAAATTCATTGTTTGAATAAAAAAGCATAAATACATTATTTTGGCTTATTAATTTAAGGCATAGGATTTCTATCAATGTTGTAAGACAATAACATGATGAATTCTGGTAACTGTATTTCCTAAGTATGTCGAAGGTGAACTTGCTTGTGTCCATCTTTTGGTTCTTCCATTTGGAGTAGAACAGAAACCGGTCGTAGCTTAGATCGGGAGGTCTGCTAACTTTTACCAAGAATAATGGTTGCCATGGCAGCGTAGCCTTTTTTCTATTTTCATGATTGTGTAATGACTTATAAGGGAGAGTGCCACAATGTGACCTCAAAACAATGCATGGTGCTTTGTTTACTGTATTGTTCTCATGTGATGAGTAAATTGTAATAGTGAACTGTTATCATTGTTTTAGAGGTTCTTGAAACTTTAGTCAGAGAAATAACTACAATGAACAGGAGGCTGTGCTCCAAAATAAGAGCGAGAGGGAGTTGGATCTCACTGTCATGACATTATTAATATCCCTACAATTAATTAAACAATTATTATATCCAGACATGTGATAACACCTGATTTAAAAAAAAACGTTTACATGTTCACTCATAATATTTTAGTACCACAGCTTCGAGAAAGTTACAGTCTTCTCAACTTCCTTGGAACAAGGTGAACATCTATTGATTACCAATATATTTTTTAGAATAAATACTAATTTAAAATAATATATCTTTCCCACAAATGAGCTTTTTTATGTGAATCACAGACAACAGTGAATCCAATTTTGAGCTACTGACTGACCATATAGCAGATTGATATTGTATTTTGGATTATAAAATACACTGAACACAATTATAAACGCAAATCTTTTGTTTTTGCCCCCATTCATCATGAGCTGAACTCAAAGATCTAAGACTTTCTATATGTACACAAAAGGCCAATTTATCTCAAAAATGGTTGCAAGTCTGACAAAATCTGTGTTAGTGAGCACGTCTCCTTTGCCGAGACAATCCATCCACTTCACAAGTGTGGCATATCAAGATGTTGATAAGACAGCATGAGTATTGCACAGGTGTGCCTTACACTGGCCACAATAAAAGGCCACTCAAAACTGCAGTTCCATCACACAGCACAATGCCACAAGTTGGTAAGGAGCGTGCAATTGGCATGCTGACTAAAGGATTTTCCACCAGAGCTGTTGCCCGTGAATGAATTGTTAATTTCTCTACCATAAGCCGTCTCCAAAAGCGCTTCAGAGAATTTGACAGTACATCCAACTGGCCTCACAACCACAGACCACGTGTAACCACACCAGCCCAGAACGTCCACATCCAGCATCTTCACCTCCAAGATCATCTGAGACCAGCCACTGGAGACCCGCTCCAACAATCGTTTTGCATAACCAAAGAATTTCTACACAAACTATCAGAAACCGTCTCAGGGAAGTTCATCTGCATGCTCGTCATCCTCATTGGGTTCTCAAGCTGCCTGCAGTTCTTCCTAACCGACTTGAGTGGGCAAATCCTCACATTTGATGTCGTCTGGGACTTTGGAGAGGTGTTCTCTTCATGGATGAATCCCGGTTTTCACTGTACAGGGCAGATGGCAGACGTGTATGGTGTTGCGTGGGTGAGCGGTTTGCTGATGTCAACATTGTGGATCGAGTGGCCCATGGTGGTGGTGGTGGGGTTTTGGGCAGGCGTGTGTTATGAATAACGAACACAGTTGCATTTCATTGATGGCAGTTTGCAAACACAGAGATCCCGTCATGAGATTCTGAGGCCCATTGTTTTGCCATTCATCCAAGACCACCACCTCATGTTGTAGCATGAAAATGCACGGCCCCATGTTGCAAGGATCGGTACATAATTCCGGGAAGCTGAAAACATCCCAGTTTTTGCATGGCCAGCATAATCACCCGATTTTTACCCACCCATTGAGCATGTTTGGGAAGCTCTGGATCTGTGTATACGACAGCGTGTTCCAGGTCCTGCAAAATATCATGACAGAGTCATAGATCCGCCACAGGCTTCCTCCGAAACCTGTTCAAACAGCCGGTTTGCTTCTTTACACCCCTCCCAAACCAGGACGTCAATCTGAGCAAACATGTCGGAGGAAACACTTGCCCAAATTGTCTTATTCCTATGCAGGTTAGAAGCGCCCACCCTGACAGAGATGTTGAAGGGACACAGCAGCGAAAGAATAAGGGAAAGAGCACTGGGGGCGTGGTGGCAGGTTTAGAGAGACACCTGTCTCCACTCACATAATCACACACATAGAGAGGGAAAGAGCACTGGGGGAGTGGTGACAGGTTTAGGGAGACACCTGTCTCCACTCACATAATCACACACATAGAGAGGGAAAGAGCACTGGGTGAGTGGTGACAGGTACAGGGAGACAGGACGAGAAATGAAGAGCATTGTAGGGGAGAAATGTAAACGATTTATATCAAGTAGTGAGCATTACCATTGAAAAAATGCAATTATTTTTCTAATTACACATTCATTGACTTAATTAGGAATTTATTTCAAAAGGGTAAAAATCCAATTCCTTCACCAGTCCAACAGTTGCAAATGTTCAGCTTCTGAAATCCGTTCGACAGGTCTAGATCTGCTGGAGTGGACTGGTTTTTCATCTCCATGGAGAATTAAGAGACGAATCAGTCAATCAGGTTGTATTCATGGTCCTCTAGTCTTTTCATGAAGACAGATCATTTAATGCTAGATGATCACATTAATACTTGGATATGGGGATTTTATGAGGGACTGATGCTTCTCAAACCTACAGTGCATTGAAAGCCCATTGACACTATGGGCTAGTACTAGGATTCTAGTGATTACCGTTCTGGATAGTTATAGAAATGTACACTATTCAATGCCTCCGCATTTAAACAACATTTAACTCACATGAGTCCATAATACAGCATACTGTCACATGGCTGGTTCCAGGACAGAAACGCAGAGGCAAAAGGGTGACAGTTATTCATGTTTAATGATAAAGGAATCAAAACAAAACAAACTTACAGCTCCTGTGACTGGGTTGGGTAGCATACAGCAAGCAAACCAAAATGAACCACACCACTATGGGCAAACCATCAACTGAAATAGGTTCCCCAATTGGAGGCAACAATCCACACCTGCCTCCATTTGGGGAGACCCAATCACATAGAGATGCCTAGAGGCATCTCTTCTATTCCCGTCCTGACCATAGCCCCAGCCAGCGCAAAGATGGCTAGGGGCATAGGCAGGACGTGAGGGTGCCCCCTCCCCCAAGCACGGGCTCCTGAACGCAAGACCCGGGACAACCAAGAGGGGGCGGGCGGGTCGGCAGCAAACCGTCAGGGGGAAGCCAAGCCCCGGGAGCGACCGGGATGGTCAGCGGAGGCGGCGCGGCCGGGAGGGGCCGAGGAGGACCAATTCTTGTTCCGTCCTTGGCCCGATTCATGACCCAGTCTAGACCAGAGGTAAGAAATAGAACTATCGTCCCTCCATTAACGAACCATACCATTTGCAGTTGGGACAGGATAGCCCATATAGAATGTTTGTTCACCCCAGGGTCTCCTATGACTGTAGTAAGTCTCTTATCTGCTTCACCTAAACCTTCTGCCCAAATGTGTAAAACAGCTTCATGGGTTCAGGAAAAGAGGGAAGCAGTTATAGGCAACGATTGCTCGGAGGAAGTAGTAATAACCCATGTGCCCATAAGATATGAGGTGCGAATAATATTCTCTGTAATTAACCCATTCATATTAACCATTGGGACTGTGTTCTACTGTACTTTCTCCACCCCCATAGGAGCTAAAAAAACGAAAGTCGAGTTATACGCCCTGGCCACCAGGTGGTGGTGGTAAACTGTAACAGGTCCAAGGTCACCAACACACACTATGATGCACCCAAAGGTACTAGCCACAATACCATGCCAGCATCTCTTTATGTGCAGGACCATGCCGTTTAAGGTAGGACCAGTAACCTATACAGCCGACTGGCTCTCGATCATGCGAGAGCCATCAGGGGAGGGAAATGTATAATAAGTGGGCTAATGCCACACAGCTCCACTTTGGGGGTGCCCCTTATGTCTGTTCCAATCTCTGACTGTGACACATGTACCTTATTATTTCCAAATAGTACCCAGCCGGACAGTAAATGTGGACCAAGTCCTATGGTAAAGGATAACATCAGATGCAAAGAGACATCCACTCTGTTATTTTTGTGAGAACCAGGCTGTCCCAGTAACTATTACGGTCCCGAAACCTTTGTACCGGTGTATTCACCGGGAAGGAACAGGGTCAGTGCTATTGGGGCACTCCCGCTGGTAGCAGACACTGTGTCCATATTGACCCGATCAAATTCGTCCTTAAGATGCGTAGAGGATGGAACAACCACTCTACTTGCTCTACTAACTGTAGCCGCTGCTTGTGACATAGCTGCCTTGTCGGGCATTTATTGGGTGTGTGGTAACCAGGCTTATGATTTTCTACCAAGTAACTTGGCTGGCACTTTTGGTTTGGCACACATCATTCCCACAATGCAGGTCTCAGATTCTTTCCCTGTGGTTGTCAATAGTAGCCATCGGCCAACACATGACCTGTCCTGGCTGACCCATAAGCTGACCTGGGCCACTCGAATGACAGGCATGCTATTGCCCATGTATGGTGTGATGCAGTCCTTGGATCAGGTGCGTGATTTGGCTTTGGAGAACATCTTGCTAAAGTGACTGCTAGGGCCAGTAATCTGATCTCCCAGGAGCTGGGAGCTGTACACTTGCTCGCTCTCCAGAACAGGGCAGCTTTAAACTATTTGTTGGCCTCTCAGGGAGGAATGTGTGCTCTGATAGGACAGGAATGCTGTACATTTATACCAAATTACAATTCTACCGTTTCTGACCTGGTTGATGAAATGATTCAAGTTTCTCACCAGGCACGTAATGAGGATCTCCATGGACCTCTCTCTTGGATGGCTGAACTATGGGGAAAATATTGTTGGGTAGTTTTTGAATGGATTGGTGTAATCGTTATATTCATAGTGGCCATAGGCCTGTTAGCACGCCTCCTACGTGGCTGTTGTCACATACCCCTGAACACATTATGTTACAAGAATAATCAGTTTGGCATAGAGTTAAGAGACATGACCTAGGTTGAGACATCCCAAAGTTAAAACTGATCAACTGATACTGATTTACTAATGATTTACTGATGCTCACATATACTGACTGCCTCACAAGTCCATGCTTAGGTAAATGACACAAATGGTTAACCTGGAGTTGTCACGATGGTATACATCAAACCCAGAGGGGGCCTTGGCCCAGCATAGCAGAAAGGAGAGGGGGACTACGATGATTGATCGATGGACCACAGGAAGAAAAAGAAGACTTTGTAAAGATTGAACAATAATCTTTATAATCATAACAACTGTCATGATCGTCAGTGTTTGATTCTGTTGTAACAGATTTAAATATAACTATAACCTCCTGGTCCTTAAGACCAGGTAGTTTTGCATTAAAATGATTAAATATTAATAAAGAAGAACATATTGCATTTTGATACGGGAATAAATTATTTTGTTTTATTGTCCCTAATGGGACAAAAAGGAGTAATTGTTAAGGATGAATTTATTACCATATCCTGATTTATCCATTATTTTGCTAATTCACTATAATAAATGGACTGTTTAGACTAGGCCTATATTTTGCTTTAGACCGCTCATGGTCTTACTGCTTGGAATAATCATGAGAATTGAGCAATTAGGAGTGAGACTAAAGATGAACTTTAACTTCTACCAAAGCTACTTCATTTCAGGAACAGTGTTTGACCTTGATGCAGTAACTGTCAATATAAGTGACGATAACTAACTATTTTGTCCAGTGAAAAGACGAGAATCGTGAAAACCCTTCCTCTTTAACTGAGCATGTAGTTGTGGTGTACATTACCAACAAGCATGAATGGGTACATACTTAAAAAATTCACCAGAAATAGTAGACCAGTGGCATACTATTTTTAGCATACAATGATTTGAGACATACTAATATTCTCACATACTAATCTGGCATAGAATATAGAATGCAGGTATACAATTTGAGATTTAGCCTATTTAAGCAGTGTATCAAAAGACCAGCCAGTTGCAACCAAATATGGCAAGTCTGTTCCCCAACAACCCTGTGGATGAAGGTGCTCAGATTTTACACAAAGCATTTACACCACCAGTCCCAAGGGTCTTCAAAGACAGAAGTTCTCCACTGGGCTTCCCTGATGGGAGAGGTACAGGTTCAGTAGGCCCAGCAGTGTTTACCTATGCAGTCTACTGGAAGCACACATAAGAAAGCACACTCAACGTAGCCAAGCCTTGACCACTGTTCAGTCTGTCTGCATAGTATAGCCCAGCATTTCATTGAATGTGGGACATTCCTGTACAGTGTTATTGAATCAGGAGGTCTTGCAAAGGTATCTGTGTGCCAGGACATAAGGCAATATTTTAATCACTTTCCCTGGGCATCTTGAAACACAATAGGAGGCATTTATTCAATTGCAGGTATGTGACCATTACATTTTTTTACGATTGTTTACACACTAAAATAAAAATGTCCACACAATTTGCAAAATTCTACTCCAATGAGCAAAACACCTCCACAGATTTGCACAACATTGCACACAATGTCTGCTTCACCCTTTTTGCAAATCATCACACACAGTGATTTGTAAAACTCTAAACACATTTTCACACCTTAGACACAGATAAGGGTTGTGAGGTTACTTCCTTTTCATTACAAAGCACTGGATTGCCAATGACCACACTAATGAACGAATTGGATAATCACAACCACCAGGTGTGGAAGCACACATGTGCTAATTTGAAAACGCAGCACTCAGTTGTGCTATAAAAGGCAGCAGGTGAGTACACCTGTCTTCAACAAAAATGGAAGGAGTTAGAAGAAGAAGAAGAGTGAGAATGAGAGGGGGAGCTCAAAGAGGAGATGAAGGCGGTAGAGGAAGAGGAGAAGAAGTAGGTAGAGGACGAGGCCTTGGTAGAAGAAGAGAAGGAGGAGGTAGAGGAAGAGGAGAAGGAGGTAAAGGAAGAGGCCTAGGAAGAGGAGAAGGAGGTAGAGAAAGAGAAGGAGATAGAGGAAGAGGTAGAGAAGGACTTGAAGGGTTGATAGAACCTGAACCAAGAAGACGAGGACCAAATTTGACTCGAGAAATCCGTGCAACACTTATTGACCATGTTATCAACCATGGACTGACACTGATGGAAGCTGGACAAAGAGTTCAACCAAATCTCAGCAGACATACTGTGGCGTCAGTAATTCAGACATTTCATAGAGAAAACAGGTAAGCTAACCACACAGTACATTGACACTGAAGCTTGCTGTACTTGTCATCAATAATGTTTACTGTGACATTTGACAGTAGGCTGCATATGTATTTTATATATACATTATTTTATTTTTTTACATAGGATTGAGGGTAGAGGACACCAAGGTGGAAGGGGCCCTATGTTCACTCGTGCACAAGAGGCTGCCATCGTGAACATGGTTTTGGCCAATAATTGTATCACGCTGCGAGAAATCCAAGCCAATATCATCAATGATGACAATATTTTCAATAACATTCAACGAGTCTCTCTGTCAATATTAGGTCGAATCCTAAAGAAAAATCTAATATACATGAAGCAACTGTATCGGGTACCATTTGACAGAAATTCAGAGAGAGTGAAACATCTGCGCAATGAGTATGTGAAGGTATGTATTGTTCATATTACTATGGTGTGGTATTTTACACTGCTCATAGTGTTCTGTCACAAAAAAAAATACTGTGCAATAGATATTGAATAGTGTAGGATCTGAGCATTTACAACTACAATATGAATGTATGGTTCATTAGAAGTGATTGTGTTTAGATGTTGAGAATAACAGACAGTTAAGATTCGGCCTGTTGGGCTCTGGT
>JACXGJ010011003.1:7007-20805 GCA_016801105.1 Esox niger | reverse complement strand
AGCACCACATCACCATACTGATTCAGCACCACATCACCATACTGATTCAGCACCACATCACCATACTGATTCAGCACCACATCACCATACTGATTCAGCACCACATCACCATACTGATTCAGCACCACATCACCATACTGATTCAGCACCACATCACCATACTGATTCAGCACCAAATCACCATCCTGATCCATCACCACATCACCATCCAAATCCAGCACCAGATCACCATCCTGACCCAGTACCAGAACATCTTCATTCTAATCCATACCGAGTACCAGAACACATCCAAATCCTAACCTAGTACGAAAACATCTTCCTAATACCAGAACAACATCCTAATCCCAACCAAGTACAAGGTCATATTTATCCTTCACCTAACCAACATAACCCAGTACCAGAACATCTTCATCCTAACCATAAAAACATTGTATACACCAGCAAAAACTACCGCAATTGGTATAACTGTGAAAGACCACTACAATTATTTTTGAATGGTGACATCTTACCGCAATTACATGTACTTTTTCCTTCTGTCTATGTCAGTTTGACCTGCCCTTTGTGGAGGTTCACCGTGTGAAGGCACTACGTTTTTCTCTCCCGCCTGGAGCGGAGGACGATGACGATGATGATGACGATGAAGGTACGTTAAAGGACGGAGGGTTGGTAGAGGAGGGTGAGGCGCCAAGTCAGAGTGGATCCAAAGAGCACCTGGCAGAAGTAGGAGAGGAGCGTGGAGTGACAAACAGGAGACTGGAGAAGAAAGACTTGTGTGGTCTGTGCTGCAGCAAGACTCCCTCTGTGTCAGTGTGGAACTGCGACGGAGAGATTCTTCCCTACACAGAGATCCTCTGCAGGTTAAGAAAACCCTCATGTTATGTTCTGTTAGTCGTCAGAATCAAAGTGTTGCGCCACTCCAAGACGTTGTACGCCACATATTTACCACGAATCATCAGAAACGCAAGTGTGTTCAAAGCGTGTTTGTGTACATTCTGTACTCCGCTTTAGGCCTCAGCAGGAGCCTTTAGTGCCCTCCAATCCAGTGAACCAAGCTAATGGGTTTACCTGCCTGGTAAAACATCCAATTAGGTTTTGCGAAGTTCTTTCAGCAAATTACCGACCAGGATTATAGGAAAACATACATTTTACTTAAAGTTCTTGGGATTTTGCAAGCCTGCAACTGTCATTTTAATTTGAAGACCACAGGGAAATATAAGTACCAAATAAAAATAAACAAGAAGCACATTTCCTCTTGGTTCTTTATCCTCACGTCCATGCCCCCCCCACCCCTGCAGGGTTCACTGTCAGCTGGTGAGACTGTATGCGCGTGGCATCGAAGACGGATTGACCCCATCCTATGGGATTTGCAGAGAGCGCCAAAGGACCTGCAGAGGGAGATGTGTCCTTCACAACTAAAGCTGGGATTCGTTCAAATGTTTAAAGTTTATGCAGTCTATTTATGTACAATATCCTTCCTGTGCACGTCTGGAAGGGGGGGTGGGGGTGGTTGTAGTTCTCTAAACAGAAACTGCTGGCCTTGTCTGAGGTAATTTGACAATGGGGAAACAGGGCTACCGTGTAACTACTAAAATGCCAATTTGACCCCTGTAGAAAGGGTCTGTCCACTCTGCTCACAGAGACAAGCACTACGCCAGAGAGGAAGCCATCACAGGCTGTAATAGGATTTCTGCTGGCCAGAAATCTCTGCTCTCAGTGTGAATGAGAGACAAATCCTTGACACTTGAATAAGGCTGTTGCTGGCAAACAGTGTTACACTAACCCATTGTACCATATACATGTCATTTCACACACACACGCCTATTGTAGAATATTCCACTTTTTTGCCTTAAAATTAAAATTATTTTGCAGTATGTTTTGGGTCATATATAATGATATGCCTACCTCCTGGAGAGGGTTCTTCACATGGCTGGATGTTGGGAAGGGGTTTTTCTTTCATAGGAAAGGAGTCTACGATCATCCACCACTGTTGTCTTCCGAGGATCTCCAGGCCTTTTTGTGTTGCAGAGCTCACCAGTATGTTCTTTTTCTCCCAGAATGTACCAAACTGTTGATTTGACCACTCCTAATGTTCCTGCTATCTCTATGATACAGCCATGTACCCATTATCCCAAAATTCCTACATATTTACTATTTTTGCAATTCTTATGATAGGGGCTTATTTTATTTAAGGAATAAAGAATATTTTTTTACAAACAGTGATACAACATAATGCCAG
The DNA here is from genome assembly GCA_016801105.1 of Esox niger. Taxonomy (NCBI): domain Eukaryota; kingdom Metazoa; phylum Chordata; class Actinopteri; order Esociformes; family Esocidae; genus Esox; species Esox niger. Next base: position 18,569 of record JACXGJ010011003.1, on the reverse strand, counting down.
TAGCCTACATTATTTTTGCCTGAGTGTGTATTTATTTTAATGTGAGATTATAATTTGCAGTGATAAAAATGTTGCACATGATAAAGACCGCTTTACTCTGCAGAATGTGCTCCCTCATTAATGTTTGTGACGTACTGAGAGAAACAGATACCTGATGCATTAGTGGAACATTGGGGCAAACCTGTTTTTCTTGAACACTGAGACCATTTGCAAATTAGTCCAGCAACAACATCGGTGTCACTGTTCTGTACTGTGCATACTGTTTGACCAAGGAATCAGCTGTTGTCTTTGGGAAGGTTTCGCTCTCCTTGGGGCCCCAGCTGGGCGGAGTTCAGACCAGGGACTGGTAACTCCAGTTCTTGCAGCTAAATAAAACTCATTTATTTGCATTTGATGCTTTACGGTGACAGTTTGGTGTCTTGTTCTTGGTGCTTCCACCCATAAGTATTTGGCTGCTCTTAATGGGTGGAGGGCGACCTGCAGGGCTGTGTTAAACCCGGAAGCAGGGAAATGGGAAAACTATCGGTCACGGTCCTGGGCCTGCTGAACCCACCAGGACTGAGAGACATGCAGGGAAGTATTCCACTCAGTTAATGGACGTGTGGAATCAATGGACGATAGAATGTAGGCCGTAGTTTACTGATTGCACCCCCATGGAATTTGAGTGACTAGTAAAGAGATCCTTACCTGAGGTTTGGACTCCACCTCTCACCTTCCTTTAAATGTGATTTAGTGTGTTTGATCTAAACCACAGACAAATGGGACTTTACATTGACAATAAAAAATAGACAATCTGTGAAATATATGATCAGGTTTTATTTTAGTCACAATTGTTTAGGTCAACCATAAATACTGCAGGGGTGGTCCAGTTATGCTGTGAAGACCTATACTCTGATGTCATTGTGTTCGTTATTGAGCCAAATAATGAAAATGACAGGAGAGGTCTATAGGACCCACTGCACAGTTTTATATAAAGGCTTGGATTTATCTAAACCCACCATGTCAAGGTTAACACTGTGTTTTCCTTACCAATACACCTTCAACACCCCCTCCAAACTCTAAACTGAAAAAAGTATTTCCCTTTTCTATCGTCTAAACACTTAATAGTTTTCAGTGTTATAGATGGTACTAAAGACCAGTCTCTGTGTTTATATGACCAGTGGAAAACAGGCTATGTGGGTTTGACAGAATTAAATTCAACCAGGTGTGAAGGATGAGTCAATCAGAAGGGATTATAACAAAGATTTTGCTTTACATGCACTGTAATCAGAAATGAGTAAAGATGCACCAGAGTAGCATTCAGCTTTTACACAGTATACATTTTTGTGCTCTGTGCAGTGTGGGGATTGACCCACTTGTATGTTCCCTCATAGCGAAATCCCGCATTCCTCATAAGCTCATCTGCTTCGTTTGGCCCCCGACTGAGGGAGAAAAACAGAGATACAGAGTAAGAGACAAGTGTGCGGTACCAAACGAACACAGATCCAAACAATGAATGTAATTTTCAAAGACTTCACAGTTCATACAAGGAAATCAACTGAAATAAATGCAGTAGGCCCTAATTAATTGATTCAAAATGATTGGAAATACAGATATCGCTTACATCTGGTCTTATGGTTGTGAGGTCGATTAGAGGTACTGCCATATAATATTGGGTTAATAATTAATTTATCTGGCAACATCTCTGGTGGACAGTCCTGCAGTCCGCATGCCAATTGGACACAATTGGCTCGAAACCAGAATCATCTGTGGGATTGAAGTACTATGACAAAACTGCACAGTTCAGAGTGGCATTTTATTTTCCCCAACACAAGATGCACCTGCATGGAGATCCCGCTGTTTCACCAGCTTTGTGATAAACCCCATCTGTGTCAGGCGGATGGATGGCCTTGGCAAAGGTGAAATGCACGTAGGACACAATGAGATGACCGTACGATAGGACGTTTGGTGTTTACCTTCCGTAGGTGTAGGGGATGGGCTCTATCTTCTCTGTCTCGATGTGGTGGAGGACAGGAGTAAAGATCCTCCAGGCTTCCCTCAGCTCATCACTGGGAGACGTCGAGAAACAGGAAAAGTGGTGAATTTGTATCTTATCACTTACGGTTTCAGAAAATGGTGGGACAAAACACCCCTGCTTATCCTCCTCAGTCAATTTTGACCATCTTTGACCTAAAATACCATTTGGGAGGAATGAATGGCTTGTCAGATTGAAACCGGCTCATATTAACGGCTGGAACAGGATTATCGGAATGGTGCAAAACACAACACACATTCCTCACGTGTATGAGAACATTCCATTCCCCCCAATCCAGTCATCATTATGAACCGTCCTCCCCTCACCAGCCTCCCGGTGATCGGCCGGTCAGAGGTAAAAGAAGACCGAAGCCGGGTCAGTGGGGAAACATGGAGGAAGACAGGGACAAACCTGCGGACAAAGTGCATCTGATTCCCACAGAACACGTCCAGAATCAGCCTCTCATACGCACAAGGGAGCTTCACATCCTAACGAGAACACATGGTTAGTTGTCATCCGCGTGGACGTGCTCATGCATTAATCATGTTCGTGCGTGTGTGTGTCTCTGTCTTACCCTGTACCTACACCTGTAGGTGAGGTCCAGCTCTGTTTCCTCAGGGCTGAAATAGGCACCCGGCTTCTTAGTCATCATCTTGAGGTAGATGGCTTCGTCAGGCTGTACCCTGACCACCAGCTCGTTCCTCCGGCACTGCTCATCAAATATGTCCCCCGGGACATCAGTAAACTGCAGACGCACCTCCGCCTTACACTCGTTAAGAGCTTTACCGCAACGCAGGATGAACGGAACACCTGGGGGCGCAGAGGGAGGAAGTGACGTGAGTTTTGAGAAATGTCTGACAACACAGATGAGGAAGGAGGTGAAGCAGTGGCTGAGGACACCAAAATCCTCTCACCGTCCCATCTTTCATTTCGTACGTAGAGCACAGCGATGGCAAAGGTGGGCGTGCGGGAGCCTTTGGGCACGGTGGGGTCGTCTTGGTAACCCAGCGTGGCATTGGCATCGCCTTCGGGGTCCCCAATGTACTGACCCAGCACCACGTCAGACAGAGACACTGGGGCGATGCACTTTAACACCTTCACCTAGGTTCACACCCACAACAATCAGATGTTTCCATCCAGAGTCAGTAACTGTAGTGAGGACATACATTTCTACCTGGCCCCAGTCGGGTTCGAATCTTCAACCCTGGTATTTGATGCGCCATGCTTTACCAACTTTACCCACACTGAGGACATCTGACCTTAACATCAATAACTTTCATGCCTAACACCCAGATTAATTTGATCCATATCCATGAAGTTGATCCTACACACACACACGCAGACACACACACACACACACACACACACACACACACACACACACACTCTTTCTCTCTCTCTTGTTCCTGGTCAGAATGTCCATGGACAAACTACTCAACACCTTCAAATCACTGATCAGAGGAGGGATGCTGCTACCTTCTCGTCTCTCACGTCATCAGGGCTGGTGGAGGCAGGCTTTTCCATGGCAACCAGAGAGAGCATCTGAAGCAGGTGGTTCTGCATGACATCACTTGAGCAAATAGGAAATATCACAGGAGTCATTTTCCGCTGTGTTGCCATGGAACCCAATCTGAACACAACGATTGCGCTACATCTTGCCATGCCCGGCTGTCAAAAATCACCCTCCTCACCGAATGATGCCAAAGTCGTCAAAGTATCCCCCGCGTCCCTGTGTGCCGAAGGGTTCTTTGAAGGTTAGAATCACGTTGGCGACGCTGTTCCTGTTCCAGATCGGACCAAAGATCCGGTTTCCAAACCTGACGGACGGAAGGCCAGACAGACAGACAGAATAAATACTAATACTGGGGTTTCCGTAATATTTCTAGAAGACCTAAAGGCAATTTTGTTTTGACACTCAGAATGTTAAGAACACAAGATTATCTCTCCAGAACCAGGGTTAGAATTGAAACCTACACGAGGGTATCTCTCCAGAACCAGTTGGAATTAAAACTTACATGAAGGTATCTCTCCAAAGGTTATCTTTGTACCTGAGGACCATAAGTTTCTATACGTCTCTGTACCTGAGGACCATAAGGTTCTGTACGTCTCTGTACCTGAGGACCATGAGGTTCTGTACGTCTCTGTACCTGAGGACCATGAGGTTCTGTACGTGTCTGTACCTGAGGACCATGAGGTTCTGTACGTCTCTGTACCTGAGGACCATAAGGTTCTATACGTCTCTGTACCTGAGGACCATGAGGTTCTGTACGTCTCTGTACCTGAGGACCATGAGGTTCTGTACGTCTCTGTACCTGAGGACCATGAGGTTCTGTACGTCTCTGTACCTGAGGACCATGAGGTTCTGCACCATCTCCTTGCCTAGATAGTGGTCGATACGGTAGATCTGGTCTTCAGCGAACAGGGATGAGAGGTGGGACGACAGATCCTGAGAACTCTGCTGGTCACGACCAAAAGGCTTCTCCACTATTACCCTGTTCCAACCACTAAGATAGAGAAAAAGTAAAACAGACTTACTCCTACAGTGTGTTTAGAATGTTAATCTGTGTTTGTGTGTACGCGTGTGTCTAGGTGTGTCCCATGCGTGTGTGATTTAACACGTGTGTTGCCCTGTGGGCTTCGGACACTGACTTGGGGCACATGCAGTGGGCTCTGATGTTCCTGCAGACGTCGTGGTAGACGCTGGGTGGCAGGGCCAGGTAGAAGAGACGGTTGGCGCCACCTGCCCCTCTGCTGTTGGTCAGGGAGCTCAGGTGGGCGTTGAGCTTGGAGAAGGAGTCCTGCTCATTATATCGACCGCTCACGTAAGAGTTCCTATGGAAGAACTCAGCAAGGCACTTCCCATCACCATCACCAAGCTGGGAGAACACACAGTCATGTGACTCTATACGGTCATTGGACTTTAGGATGTGATGAGACTACACTGTGATTGGTCTACACTGTGATGAGTCTACACTGTGATTGGTCTACACTGTGATGAGTCTACACTGTGATTGGTCTACACTGTGATGAGTCTACACTGTGATTAGGCTTTACGATGTGACGAGTCGTTACGCTGTGGCGAGTCGTTACGCTGTGACGAGGCTTTATGCTGTGACATGTCGTTGGGCTGTGACGAGGCTTTACGCTGTGACGAGTCGTTACGCTGTGACGAGGCTTTACGCTGTGACATGTCGTTGCACTGTGACGAGGCTTTACGCTGTTACGAGGCTTTACGCTGTGGCGAGTCGTTACCCTGTGACAAGTCGTTACGCTGTGACGAGGCTTTATGCTGCGACGAGTCTTTACACTGTGACGAGTCGTTACGCTGTGACGAGGCTTTACGCTGTTGCGAGTCGTTACGCTGTGACGAGGCTTTATGCTGTGACATGTCGTTGGGCTGTGACGAGGCTTTACGCTGTGACGAGTCGTTACGCTGTGACGAGGCTTTACGCTGTGACATGTCGTTGCACTGTGACGAGGCTTTACGCTGTTACGAGGCTTTACGCTGTTACGAGGCTTTACGCTGTGGCGAGTCGTTACCCTGTGACAAGTCGTTACGCTGTGACGAGGCTTTATGCTGTGACGAGTCTTTACGCTGTGACGAGTCGTTACGCTGTGACGAGGCTTTACGCTGTGACGAGTCGTTACGCTGTGACGAGGCTTTACGCTGTGACAAGTCGTTACGCTGTGACGAGGCTTTATGCTGTAATGAGTTTTTACACTGTGATGAGTCTATACTGGAATGAGTATAAACCCGCAGTTGACTTCTTGAAAAACTCCTGTCTCACCTTATCTTTTGTGGAGACATTTGAGGTCTCAGTTCACCAGGTTTAGGAGGAAACTGGTCATAACAGTTAAAGCTAATGACTTTGACAAGCTATCAAAATCAAACCGCGAGCACTAAGCCAACACCTGGTACCTTCATGTACGGCAGACAGGCGGTCCTGATGTCCTCCACATTCAATTGGGACCTGGCAAAGCCCACAAAGTGGGTGTCTTCCGGGAGAAGCCCATCTCTGAACAGCCACCTATAAGAAATCCGGACCGTGAGACAGGCCTAGCTAAGCCATAGCGGAATGGAGACCAATTCAAAAGATAGAAAACATGCTGCTCAAATTCACCAGTGATGTTATTAAACTGATAGGCATTTTTGCTGGCAATGTCAGTCTGTGTGCTTTAATCGGGTTTCTCTTGTTTGGTTGGTAATTTAGCAGACACTATTATCTAGAGCAACTTTCATGAACGTGAATACATTGACACAGGGACTAGCGAGACAGATAGGCACCTCCTGTATTGTGGTAAAAGATGTCAACACACAACAGGAAGCTCACTCACCATAGTGTGGGATAGACCTTCTTCTTGGCAAGATCTCCCTGAATCGATGAATGGAAAGCAAAATAATGATTGACCTAAACATCATGGTTAGCTCCAAGTCATGTTTTGCTCTTGTTGCTGTTAAGCCACGCTCAAGTAGAGTGCAGTTCTGCCCATTACAACGGCAATGAGAACCAGGTTCAATGTCCAACCTGCTCAGATCCAAATCTGCCATGGTCAGATTGTCAACAGAACTGCACTCTACTTCACATCTGTGTTTCAGAGATTACACAGACCCTATCAATGAGAGCAAACCTTTAAATGGACCTGTGTTTGGATTTGGCCGCCTGTGTAAACACAGTCATAGACACACTGTGGATACCCCAGGCGAGTGTCATCCCAAGCCTTTTGGGGACCCTAAGCAAGATCTGATTTGGGGGCCCCCGCTCCCCTAGTGGTTTGAGGCCTTAAGAGATCGTCTTTGGCGCTTTTGCCTATGGCCAGCCCTGATCAGAGAAAAACAACATTGCATTTTGAAAAGTAACACAGGAATCTGTGATGGATCAAATGTTTTTGGGTACTAAGCTTTATTACTCCCTTTCAGCACAGGATAAAGAAAAAGCGGCAGCAGCACATTTCAGTGAGAGCAAACTCCTATCCCTCTCTCCCCCTGTCCTCTGCCAGGCATTGACTGGCTGTCACCACATTGTGTCGCACGCACGCACGCACGCACGCACGCACGCACGCACGCACGCACACACACACACACACACACACACACACACGTTTACATAACAAAACCTCTGCTCAGTCAGTGGGATGGCCTCCAAGCAGCTTGGTCACCAGACTGATCTAAACGCAAACTTCAGAGAAATCCCCTGCTATCATGGATATCCTGTCACTGTTTGGATTGTCATAAACAAACTCCTTGCTGTGCGCTGTCGTGGCAAACACGTTCGGAGCAAAACTAACGGCTCAGGAGCCAGGCAGTCCGCAACAGTACTCACTGAGGCTCCCAAGAGGATGAACACGTGAGAGTCAGATGAATGGGACAGCTCCCTCTTCAGCTGGCCAAGTACCTCAGAACGGGTAAGTGGGCCAGGGACACCAGCCATTGCCTCTGTCTGCTTAAGTCTCTGTATGCCCGCCACAGATTCCCGTGCTGCCGAAAGACAAACCAGACACTTCTCAAAAGGCGCCGCAATAGGCCAATAGGCTAGGTTCATGAATGAACCAAGCCTCTGATGTCTCACTTATCTCTCTCTCTTTGTTGCGTGGTGTAACTTGACTAACCTGTTCACAGGTCAAGCTCTCTCCTGGCCCACTCATTGAACAGTAACGGCAAAGACAGGAGGTCTGTTTCAAATCAGACTGTCATCGTTGCACGGCGGAAGTTGGTGAGGCGTTGCTGCCACCTATTGGTGAATAAGGAGAGTGACTGTCAGCGAACTGACTTCCCACGCACTCGTCATGAATGTGGGATGAGAGCAGTCAGCTCAAGGTGTCGCAGGCACCTGTTGTGGCAAAGAAACCATGCTTTCCTTCATACCATGAATGCCATGTCCATGCTCAGTGAATGGAACCAAGGACCGTCCGTGGGGAACTGTCCTCAATTATTAATGGACAGATTTTGCCAGGGCGCTATACGCAATCTGTGGGTGAGCGTGCTGTCATTGTTAATTATTAATTTGCAAATGTTCCCATTGTAACCCAGGTGAGGCACGCAGGACGACTATTCACACATTCACATTCTTTCAAAACGGGTTTGGCAACTCTAATTTCGTCACAGGAACGCAAAGTCCCAACCTGTCCCAGATTTTCTTCCAGCTTAGTTACAGTCTCAGGTGTCATGTTGACATTGCATGAATTAATATCTGTTCCACTTTCTGAATAGTGTGACACACACAGATTATCTGAAGGAATGACCTTAAGTCCCAAGCCACTCCCTATGAAATTACCCAGGCTGCATCATTTTGTGAACAGGATATTATTAACTTGCCAACTCAACAACTAAATTGGTTACAGGGAGGTTTTGTGTTTGAAAGACTATGGCTAAAATAACAACCTATTCCCTAGTTTTTTACTTTTGAACAGAGAGAACAGGGTGTCATATGGGATGCAGGCAAAGTCCTGTATCATCAGCATTTGTGTTCTGATCTGGTCTTGTTCTTATCTCAATTGTCCTACTTAGACTGGTGTCAAACAGCACTACTGTCATCACTAAGGTTTGTGAGATTGTCATCGGTCCGTATGTAAGACAGACACACAGGCAGGTATAAAAAGGTGTGGACCTGGACACAAAAACACACACCTGACCCAAAAACTTGGGGTGGAGAGAAGTCAGAGGGGGACAGCAGGAGTGCGAGAAGAGTGAGTGTAAGAGACTGATCAAAACACAAGAACATGCTATTTATGCCTCAGTCATCCAGCCAGACAATTTGTGTAAAAGCACTTTGATTTCATATCAGGAGTAGTAAACCCTGGTTCTGGAGAGCCACATGCACTTCATGTTTTCAATGTAACAAAGCTGGAAATCCATGTGTTTGATTTAGGATGAACTGATTCATTTGTTCAGTTGGTCAGGTGCGGTGCCGAGTTGATACAAAGCCTTGCATTACCCACGGCACTCGAAGAACCGGGTCACCTAATCGTGTTTATACCCATAAATACCCACAGGGCATCACATTGGTAAACACTACACGTGTTATTCAGTAACTGCAATCCACAGTACTCTGGTTGTTCTGTAAACAGTAGGGTTCAGAGTTAATTTGTTTAAAAGAAGGAAACATTCAATTTGCAATCCAAGCATTTATATTTGTATCAGATACATTTATTACTTTTTTTCTGTCACTGATCCTGAGAAAATGTACATCCAATTACAAAAAGAACAATCTTAAAACATTTGACCCCACCCCTTTGGCATATACTGTATATTTCCATTGACACTGCAACATTATTCCACCATATCCACAATTACTATATGACAAAATATAAGTTAGAACAATAAAACAATGACTTGTAATCTGGAGTGTAAAGAAAAGGCACTTCTCAATTGAGGTCCTGGTGGTCTTGAACAGACCTCTCCCAGTCATAGCAGCCTGCCAGTCCAGGGCGTGGTTCAGTAGGGAATACCGTAGGAAAACCCACAGCAACAACACTTACAAATCTGACTTCTGTTATTGGACAATTTAGTTATTTTGAGTTCTAAACACACCTTACTGAGCATGACCCAGAGAGCAGAGTTCAGTTCACTCTATAAGAACAAACCGGACTTTCTTCATTCCTGAGATGGCCATCATCATTAAAACAGTTAAAAACAGTCAGAGGTCAAATCCTGAGGTCCTTCAAAGCGGTGTTCAGAAGTGCATTAACCTGCCCATTCCTCTCAGGTCTGCCATTACAGAGGGGTTTGGTGGTCCCTGGTGTTCCTCCCAACTACAGGACCCAGAGTCTCTGTAGGGTCGAGTTGGGTCAGTGGTCCACTATAGCTCCAGGGCCAGTTCAGGTCCAAGTCTTCAACTGAATGTCCAGTGCTGATTAAAATCAGCTGCATTGCAGTGATCCATTAGTATCTGGCCCGCTTTCAGGAACAAGCACATTCCAGTGGCCGGGTTCTTAAGGAGCTTATCCTAGAGAGTGTACAGGTTTAACAGCATGATAAGACCGTCTTCTGAGGTAAGATAGCGTTGAGATTGTTTTAGATTCATTACACATCATTCCAGACATAATCTATTGTGACCTCTGAACTAATTGTTGACAGATATTTACCTGAGATGATTGAATGTGTCTAATGGCTGTGGCATTAATCACAGACGCCTTGTAAAAAAAAAAGCTCTTCAACATTGAACGTCACCTCACAGCGGAGAGAGTGTTCAGGTGATCCTTCCTTACCCCTGTAAAGACCCACTCCTGATGTGGGAGCACGCTGGTTCCCCGTCCCTTCAGGGTACACAGTTCTATCTTGACTGGGTCCGGCGGGGCGTTGGCCTGCAGGCAAAGCTGCTTTCCAATGTTGTGTCGCAGCTCCCTGTGAGACGTGTACTCAAAGTACTGAGAAGACAAGGCACAGTGTGAGGCTCAAACGCATCTTATACGAACCGGTTCCCTTGAAATTAACACTTCTGAAGGCTTAACTGAACACGCAGAGGCTTTATTGGAAACACACAGGGAAGTCTTGTTTCTCTAATCCTTCTGGGCTGTAGGGCTTTGACCCATAAGCCATTAACCTCTTAATTCAGGTGTTTAAACCAAGTCGCTGCGAACTCGCCGATTAGTACGAAGCAAAAGTATAAGTCACACAGAAGCACGTAAACACTGGCTTAAAACAACCAAGACACGTGGAACAAGTTTGAATCCCAGAATTACACAAACGACACTGATTGTGTGGCTTTGAGTTGAGCCCCGAGGAGGCTATTCAGTAAAGATTAGTGTGTAAATATTCCTCTCTAGTGGTTCCATAATATCTTGTCAACATTACCCTCTAAAGATAACGCAGTGTCTCTTACATTAATCAGCCTTTGAAACACAGTATCCCCTCGTGGACCCACGGGCAGGTTTTATTATGAATGTATTATAACGAAAGAGATTCATTCAACATAAATACTAATATTTTTTGTTGAAACAGTCCCTCAGCAAGCCAAACCACCAAATATCTGCTCAGCAATCCCCTAGAGGACACCTTGGTTTCTTATTCACCAAAGTCTACATAAATATAACTGCTCAATGTTTATTGGAACATGATTAGATGATGCTGGGAATTGACTAGTTTGGACAGTTAACTGACTAGATGTTTATATTTCAGCTCTTTAATGTACTGTATTTAAAGTCAAATATTGAGTTTCAAAATAAACTTTAATCAATATTAACATGGTACATTTTTAAGCCTACAATGGTGTACCTTTGCTTCAAACTACATTTCTGCTGGGACGAGTACACTGTGTGAATCATCCGTTTGTCCCTCTAGAGATCTAGCTTCAGCACCCAATCCAAGTTCATATATATCTGATATGTCCCTAGGGTCACACGTTCTATACACGTTCATGTAGTGACTCCGCCCACAGGACTAACAGGTCATGTAGTGACTCCGCCCACAGGACTAACAGGTCATGTAGTGACTCCGCCCACAGGACTAACAGGTCATGTAGTGACTCCGCCCACAGGACTAACAGGTCATGTAGTGACTCCGCCCACAGGACTAACAGGTCATGTAGTGACTCCGCCCACAGGACTAACAG
>JACXGJ010011002.1:0-20702 GCA_016801105.1 Esox niger | reverse complement strand
CCCTCCAAACAACATTTTTCTCCTCTTTTCCACCTCGCCAACGATAACTTCTACTTCACATTGAGTGAAGTTACGTTTTCTTGATTTCCTCTCTATGTTCGCCATAATTTCGCAATCTATGAATATTAACTTGTGGGCGTTTCAAGGACTATTTATGGGCAACTATGGGCGTGACACGAAGCCGCAAAAGCTGCGCAACGTTTAGAATTGATTGTGATTTATTAAGGAAAAAATGCGTAGGATGTGCGTGCGCACGGTTTTATAAATCCGAATATTTCTGTGCGTACGCACGTCCTATGTTTCATCCGTACGCCATTTCTGACGCAAATCCTACGCAAAGTTTTATAAATGAGGCCCCAGGTCTTAGAAATCATCAATAATTTTGTCTACCATGCTCTGTAACTTGCAGAGTATACTCAAGGCCTAGGGATGCACAAATACTTTTGGAAGAGGAAAACTGGAAAACAATGTATCCTGGTTTTGGCTTATATATGTTTGGTCTACCTAGTGAACATCACAGTTTACATCCTGCTCATGTCATATACACCCAGACTGTTAGTAAAATGCTGAGGATGATGATGTCATCCTGGACTTTGAACTGGCCTATCAACAGTCTAGCAAAGGATGAGCTGGCCAATCAACACCCGACTCACAAACACCTCTTCTGACTATGGATCCAAATCCTTCTGTTGTTAGGGTATGTCTACACCATTCCCACACAAGAATGTATGTACTTCATCAACATTTTCGGGAAGGAAAATATTGAATAATTATCGGTCATTTTGCATATGAATCTCGAAACAATTGGTATTTACTTTAAGGTCCTTCTATTGTTGTCCCTAAACAAAAAGTCACCCACCCAAAATTCATGCACACATTTCCAATGCAATATACTATATGACAGTGTTGTATGTATGGATGAGTTGCATGCAGATCATTACACATAAGCATAATTCTCTAAATGTGTACCACGTGAAATAACACTTATGAGAAAATTGTGTCACCCGAGTGAAAAGATTTAAGCCACGCTCAGTATTTGTCCGCCAACAGTATTGTTCAATGATTAACGATGACATCAGAAAATATGAGGATATTGATTGGCTCGGTGCTCCCACTCTTTGTCAAGTGTTTGTGAAATTATTATAGTGAAGCTGTGTTTGAAATTTGTTCATTCAGCCTAATATGTAAAGGACATCCAAAAAATGACATTTTTATCTGGGAAACCTCAAGTACTGGGCAAATGTCCTCCCCCATCTCAAATGTCATAATCTTGATTAGTTTTAATTAATGGAACTAATACCTGTTGTTGGTCCACATCTGTTGTCAACACAGTTTTGTATGCAGTGTAGTTACTTTGTCTAACATATGTATACCCTTCAGAAAATATGATATACTTACTGTTTATTTTTTGTAACTATTTTATTATTTATAATTGTTTTACCTTTTCTTCATTCCCAGTTCCATGAAATCCAATTCTCCAACTCTCCTGAGGCCGTGTCCAGGCTGCCTCAGAAGAGTTGAAGACCAAGACGTGTTCTCCGGAGCACATCTTGTCTAGCTGTTCTGCTTGTTATCACAGTGCTCACTCAACCAGCAAGCACTTACAAGCACCTATGTGCTTGGAGGAGAAGCCATTCACTGGCCAACAGCCATGATTAAGCTTGCAGAGGTCAGACCTTCAACAAGGACTTGCTAGTGCATGAAGAGGCAAGGCAACCTTGTCCGACACCAACTCTACCAGATCAGGACGGTACTACCAGACACCGCCCAAGAGCACAATCCTTCAGCCAAGGGTCGCAGCGCATATTTCCTGTCCCTTTATTGTCTGACTCATTGGTTATGGTGTACACAAAAAGAACAGGACAAACAAATGCTGTCAACATAAACAGTGGAGATGGGAAAAAAACATAAAAAGTCTTAGATATGTGGATGGGAAAAAAACATTGGCTAAGCTTACTGTGAAATGGATAGTGTGGATTAAACAGGCAGTGTCCACCTCTGGAGGAGGCAGGAGGCTTGAATGTTCATGTGTAGGTCTGTGGACTATTAGGTGCCCTGGATCAGGTTAGCTCTCCTAACAAGTGTTGTTAGTTGATTTCCCTGAGGGAGTGGAAAGACAATGGATCCATGTATGAAGAGGTGTTTGCTGATACTACATGCTGATAGCTGTAATACTCACACAATCACATCGTCATGAGCCAACTATAATACACAAAGTCTCTCTTACTTTCTATCTCACACGTTCTTGTTCTCTATGCTTGTGAGGACCTAACCCGGGAAATACATGATCCATCCAGATCTAATCCTAACCTTAACTTCAATAATCAAAGTGCATAAATGTAACGTAGCCCTAAGGCCTAAACTTAAATGCCTAACTATATGCTCAATTGCTCTGTATTTTCAGACACGTACACGCACATCTCCCACAAATAACATTCTGCAGACCCAAAGAAAACCAACAATGTTGACTGAAGTAAAAGCTATTAAAGAGAATCTCAGTTGAAAGTCTTTTCAACTGTCAGCACTGGATCCCTCCGGGAAGCATTTTAAATGCAATTTAAGAATAAATAAAAAATTGAATAGGATGTCAATGACTGGTCTAACTCTCGTCTGGCAGGAATTACTATTTTCACCAGAGACCATCTCACAGGCTCTCTGTAGAATTGTAACATGAGCAAAACAGTAAGTAAGTCACCATGATAAAGCACTCTCAAACAGTCTGTGATATATGCTTTATCCTGCCTAAGTCATGCTTAGCCGAAATCTTTGTGGTCTTCCTCTGTATCACGTTAACATCACATGTTAAGGAGAGTCTAAAGAGACTGCTCTCTCAGTTGATATGGAAAGAGCTTTGCACTTGGTTCCAGCCAAAACACTTTCCAACTAATGCAATTCATGTTTAAGATTCATACTACTTAAATGAAATGTTATTGTTATATTACTGATTCATGATTCATATTTATTTTGTGGTATCTAAAAAAACATTGCATCAGTAATGTGATGGCTTAAAGCATGAATCACAGGCCTCATAATAAATTACAGCATTAATAGCAAACAGTGACATGGCTTTTAGGCAACAGGATATATAAACAATAGAAGTAGTGTTTGCGATGAGTAAAAACATTTTTTTTACATTGTTTTGCATTTGTACTGTGTTCGACGGGGAAGATTTGAAAAATTGACCCAGCCTTGGGTTGCCACTGCAGCACAGCTGCCAGACGCTCATAGACACTGAAACGGATGGACTAATGCCATATTCTTACTCCGTTCGAAGTGGGCTTGATGACGGGCAGGTTGAGGAGACGCACTGGGGCCAGCCTGTAACTCCAGTTTTCAGATCCTTACCTCCTTGACGGCTTCAATATCTGTTCTCTTAAGTTCCAAATCAAATTCCAGCTGTCTAGTGCACTCTATCTTTCTGCTCCATTTCTACGCGTGCAAACCTTACCTTTAGCCTAGCGATCCCATCTGAACCATCTGGAGCAGAAGACAGTGGGTCTAACTGTGGCGATGTAAAGGGGGTACGAGCAACCCCTTCCTCTGTGCCGTCCACTGACTGTCACTGACAATTGTCCTTTCCACTGGCCGTTCCCTGTCTATGGCTAAACGCTCAGCCTTTTCGACTTTGCAAAATGCTACGTAATAAGTCAATAGAGGGCGCCTCAGAAAAATGGGACATGCTAATGACACCAGACTGCCAAAACAGACCACGGAACAAACCCTAACACAACAAGCCAAGACTCAACAACACAAAACGCAACCGGAAAACTACAGCTCAGTCTCCCAATAAGGCGCTCCGAGCAGCCTGTTTCCATGGATCAAGATCCCGGACGAGCCCTCATTTTGTGTCATGCACTCCTCTTGGAGGATGAGACCAAAACAAGCCATTACACTTGGGCGCTCTGCCAGGTGAGGTGGTGGGATCCTGGGTGGGAACGAGGAGGACAGACAACTGAATTACCATTCAAACAAGGTTTATTTCTGACCTCCCAGCATGCCCAATGCAAAGAAACCATAAGTCAAAAAACCACTGCCTACCTACTTTATAGACAACCACTAATCTGTGGGCTGCGCAGATCTTACCTGGGGTATATAGACAGGTTCTCCATGGATATATGTATGCCAAAGGGCCTCTTGCCTAAACAATCCCAAGGTGCTGCCCCGTTTTCCTTGTGGGACAAACAAGGAACAATCAAAGGCTGACAAATGATGAGACAAATCTAGAACATTGACAACTGGACATAACTGAAACCATACACAACAGACCCTCAAATGACAAGACACAGACAATCCTACTTGGCAGAACCCCTGATGGGGTCTCTCAGAACAACCAAACAGAAGGTGCTATGTCTAATGAACTAGTGGGTGTCCCTAACTGTCTGAATTCCACATGTGTAAACGGTGCACCTCTTTACCCATCAAAAATGCCTGATGTCTTTCAACAGTTTAAGCTTGAACATCCAAATTATTTCAGACATTGAATGATGCCATTTGACAAAAAAATGCCTGGGGGATCAATCAAAAACAGATATATAGAACTTTTTTGTGTGAGATGTGTAATTTACACTACTTAAAACTAGGAAATCTTTGTATGCAAAATCAGTGTTGAAACATGCTACTACTGTGGCTAAATAAAAAAGGAGACTGTAATTGTTGTGAGCTCAAATAGGTGGAAAGTTAAATTCTCTTCATTCTCGGTTGTCCCTTTTACCAGGATAAATGTTTGTCTCTGTTCCAGAAAGCCCTGGCCTTATGTGATTAAGGGACCATGCAGGATTAAGTAACATGGTTGTTTGCCAATTGTAAATATCCATTTGTTGAATTTCTAAATAAAGAATTCATTGAATTGTTAATTATTAAGGCTTATTCCAAGAACATGTTTTGTTTGTCTATATTTGTGCATCTTCCACATATACATTACATTATCCCAAAATGCCCTAAAAAATATGCTTGTGTATGTCCTTTTTTGCTGCTAAAGGTTACTGATGTACTTCTGATAGTATTGACAAATATTTATCTAAAGTACGGTTTATGGGCTCTTATTCAGCTTCAGTCATTGCAGGCTATTACTTAGTATTTTTAGTGTGACTGTAATTAATCATCATAGGCAATACACCCACCGCTAAACCTGTTTTGTTCTTTACAGACTCAATTTTGCAAAAAAAATAATCTAAAAGAATTCACCATACCGGCAATCTTAAGTTATTAAACATGGTAAGGTTTCAAATTCTCTTGATGGATTAGCCCAGGGGTGATATTGAGGGCGGGGCAGTTGATCAGCACCGTCTGGGTTAATAATCAGATGTGGTTGCCAGAAGACACATATCTAGACATCGACTAAGTACAATCAGAGTTGTTGTGATGAAGCGGGTCCTTAATCAGTAATGGGATATTTCAGAGAAATAAATGAAAAAACAAACAGCAGCTATATCCTTTCTGCATTTCTCTGTTGCAACCAAATACGTTATTTTTTTATCTAGCACATCAATTAATTAATGGAAGGCTACATGGAGCCAAGTCTCAGGATACTGTTGAGTTATGACATGGCCTTAAACAACGCTACTATGTTATTATCAAGTTCTAATAACATCCTGGATGTGTTTCCTCAACTCACCAAATCCCTTCGCAAACACCTCTGCACGCGTTTACTCCCATGAAAAGGACACCATGGGAGCATGAATAAAGACATGTTTCTGGTTTAAAGTCTCCCGATGTGGCTGGAGTTGATTTTAATCTGTCGTCTGAGTAGAGCATAGTAGAGTGCTTCATGGGCTCTTCACTGACATGATAACAGATGCTGACATTGAAAGCACCTTTCTTCGATCAGGATCTCTTATTGGCCATTAATGCATACAGCGGGAGGGCAATCACCCCCCCCCAAACAGAAGGAAATGAAGGTGCTCTCAAACATAATGGCCCCGTCTAATTTCTCTAATAGTAATATTTCCTTCGGTATACCACCACAGAGATCTGATTATGTCATAGAGGGCCTGGGGGATGGGATTGGATTCGGGAGACGTTGCAAGACATTAAGGTTGGCTAAAGCAATTTCCGAGGTAAATAATTGGACATGGATTTTTTTTTTTGATGGGTCTGCAAAAGCCTGAAAGCTCCGAACTAATTTGCAGCATTT
The DNA here is from genome assembly GCA_016801105.1 of Esox niger. Classification (NCBI taxonomy): domain Eukaryota; kingdom Metazoa; phylum Chordata; class Actinopteri; order Esociformes; family Esocidae; genus Esox; species Esox niger. Next base: position 14,569 of record JACXGJ010011002.1, on the reverse strand, counting down.
TTCAATCTACATTGTCAGGATCACAATGGGGGTGGGTTTTTCCCTAACCAGGGGTGTATCTCAGATTTGAGGACATTTGGGGCTTAGCCCAAAGCAAGAAGGAACACTCAAGAAGGGGGGTCTGTGATAATTTTCCCTCTGGAGAAAATAAACAAGTAAATGCATCAATCTTAAAAGAGATTAGAACTTATGAGATTTTATTAGATAATGTATACAGTAGTAGCCGTAATTATTGGAGAGAAAAGTTTTTCTTCGTTTAGTTCCAAAACCAAAATGTTTGGATTTGAATTCAAACAATTATCATTTTTAGCTTTTATTTGAGGGTAGGCTATTTTTGTTTCTTTCACCATTTACAAATGACGAAATGTTTTAGACAGTCTTATAACAGTATTTCAAAGGGCCAACTGTGCTCTGACAATTTAATATAACGACAAAATGAAGCAGACATTTTATGTTTAGCGTTTTACCATATAGCTTTTACATGAATCTGCTACTAAGTGACCACAAGTAACTTTGTTTCTTCTCTGGTATTGCTTTGCCGGGCCAGTACTGTGGCCGTCATCAGTTATTGTGAACGTTCAAGTGGTTCAAGTCCGATCAAGTGGTTTGCACCTTGCGAACCACTTGCACCCATTGCTGTTTAATAGCTTCTGTAGTTCTACTGGTCACAACCTCTGTGGATGGTAGTGACTGACACATCAGTTTCAGAACTAAAGGACCATCTGGGGCCCTGCTCACGAGCACATTCCTTCATTTTAATAAAGTTCCAAACTTGGTATATGTAGCTTAAGGTTTTGACTTTGTTCAGGATTCACACCTGCAGAAATTATGTGTCAGAAGAAACCTGACTAACCAGAAACCACCAATCAAGACAAATGTGTCAATACTTTTGGTGCCTTGAAATGTCCGATTGAAGAGTTGTCCCCCTCTAAACAGTGAAGCAAATATCTACACAAGTACCTCAGAGAAAAGCTACGAGTACTCTAACCATGCTCTAACCATGCTGTAATTGTTTGAATTCAAATATCAAAAGCGGGAGAGGTGAAGTAAATACCATAATACAAAACTGTTTCCTAACATAGAGGGGACTGCAGATGTACTCTTTATATAAACTATATCTTCAAAACAGGCCTTGAAGAAATCAGGGACTATCATATTAGGGATCCCAGGGGAGCCGACCTCCAGCGCCCCAAACTCTAACTTGCTGTTTTCAAGTTAATTTCCTGCAATGCTACACTTTTTGCCTTGGGTAGAGAGAAACAATTGCTGTTTAATAGCTCATCTTATGCTATTGTTTGCGTAGTGCCATGAGGCTGAGAGAGCTTTTTCTAGTTTGATTTCCTGCTATTGTACTGTTCACATTGTGCCATGAGGCTCATAGAAATAGTTCATTCTAGCGGTGGCCAGTCTTACTTCACTGATCGCTGATTTACCAATCCGGCAATAACACACTTGATTATCAACTCATTAGGTTTGATACGCTGAATCCTTACTGGGCTGACACAAAACCGTGCACAACCAGAAGAATTTCAGTTGGCCAGCCCTCGTTATAGCATATGTATTTACAGATATCATTTGTGGGAGCACCCCTAACCCTGCCAGCTAAGTTATGCCTGCCTGCCATTTCTTAATTAAATCTGCCAGAGTAAATTTATGGGATTCATAGGATTAAGTGCATATATTCTTTCTCTGGGTCCCTGGGAAACCCTATTGTAGCAAGCACCATTCTCTACCATCTGAGCCTACAGGACTATACGCAGCTAATATCAGGCCCTGCTGACACAGCCAAGTAGTCTAAGATATCACACCTACCTTATTATAACCAACAACTACAAGACCCTGTCTGTGAGTTTTCCCCTTTAGCAATGCGAATACTCTTTTTTTATCTCACTTTTGATTGATTGATGCAATAAATGCTATTAAGTATGCATTTTAGGACGTTTAGCCACTAGTTGTAAAACTTCTGGCAGTAGCCTATGTTACTGGAACTTTGACTCTTTTCATGCCTCCTGAAAGCTTATTCTTGTAGGGGCTCCAGACAAACACAAAAACCATTCCCCTTGTGGCATGATACCCCGATGAAGCTTGTCTGTTGAAGATTTGGTATAAATTAATTATGGCATCTGAGCTTAGGGAGTGAGGCTCTTGCTTTTCTTTTTAATTACACTGGTGCCTCTAACCTTCAAGTCGGTTGGCACCAAGTCGGTTGGTTGAGTCCCACCAAAGAAAACAATCTGCCGCCACACGCCAATGAAACCATGGGAGTGATTATATTGTGAAGTCACTCCAAACACTTCCTTCAAATTATTTTACTGGAGATTTGGCATATCAACAATACTATTGTTATGAAGACTTCTAGGCTATACTGACATCCGTCAAATGTACAGCTCTGAGATATAGTGGTTCCACAGCCTTCCATGGGAACGACCTGGGTTCGAATCTTGAGAGGACAACACTTTCTATTGCGGGCCGGCTGAACTAGGCTTGCCTGGTTTCTTGTTTTTTGTAGCCTAATGATGGCTTGTGGCCCCTGCACTCAGAGCTCCTTTGACTGCATGTTGTGCGTTCACAACAACAGCTTCATCAAATGTGAATGCCCCACCTGGTATCGACTCCAGAACTTTTACCTGCGTACTTAATGAAGACATAATTAAGGAATTGTCCAATTACTTTTGGTCCTTTGAAAAAGAGGGGGTTACATATTAAAGAGTTGTAATTCCTACAACCCTTCCTCCAATTTGGATGTGAATATGCAATTTCATATCGTAAAACAGGAAATGTTGCTCTATCTTTAACGGACCACCGGTGATTGAAATGACAGGTACCTTTTGAGAGAGATAAAAACAACCTTGTCTTTGCATCCATCATTATCCCAGGCCCAGGTGTGGGGGACACATAGGATACAAATGGACATGGATGGGAGAGACAGACTTCGGAGCCCAGGCGTGTGGGATGCTACTGCAGAGCAGACACTCACTGATACACAATCATGATGATGATGCATTTCATCATTTGACAAATTTAGACCAGGAAGTTAAGAATGAGTTGACTTTTGTCAATGTAGAATGTTAAGAAAGCACCTGTGCGACCAATCTTTCTGCAGACTTGCTAGGTCAAAGTCTCATGAAATATCATGACACGGTCGCAGTCAGGGGCAAGACAGTTAATAAACAGCTTGAGAACACAACTGTTTCTTCATATCTCACTGTGTTTTTTGCAGACCTTCTCCCATTATATGATTGATCATCGATCACCAACAGCTCGAATGTGAAATTGGCATTCATAAACTCCTTGCTTTTATTCATTCTGTCTGTGAACTCTGGAGGATAGAGGGATTGTTCAACAGGGAATTCACAACATTTTTAGTGTTCTCATGTTTGTTGGTGCTCTGCTGCAGACCAACACCCTTGGAACCAAGGTGAACCACCACAAAATGTTTTTGAAGAATCATAAATCGGTTGTTTCTTTTTAGAACAACAGAAACATGTGAAAAGGGATTGCTTCCCCATCTAGGACCGTAGCCGGTAGCCTCTAGGGTTTTAAGCCTCATTTGCATATTTCCCTGAGTGCCTTTCAAGTAGATTTTTTGCATTTTTAGTACCCATCCTCATTGTGTATGCTTTGTGGCAGAGAAGTGTTTTTTTCTTTCAATTCCTATGTACCTCATCATAGGAGCTCCAAAAAGTATGTTTGGTCAATATAACAACATAATGTAAGATGTTCCAAAACATAACTCAGCAAAGTGAAGCTCATTGTTTTCAGGCTAAAGCTGGTATCGTGTGGATCACAAATGAGTCTACACTGACTAGTGTCTTTTCGTTCTTTTTGAGTGCCATCTTAAATAGTTAATTTCAATGTCTGGCAGCAGTGAAATGTACAATAGAATTATTATAAACAGCTTCTGCCTAACGTCCTTGCAGTGAATGCCCACCCACTTCCATTCCTTGTAGCCTAACTGTTGTTTTTTTACACTGATTGTATTCTGCATATTGGCAGATCCAAGAAGCTGTTTGGTTGATGCGTGGCAACTGAGAGTGTCGTCCATATGTCACCTACACTTCTGTTTAAAAGTTTGGGATCACTTGGGGAGATTTCTTAAGAAAAAAAGAAAGCACATTTTTCGTCCATTAAAATGACATCATATTGATCAGAAATATGGTGTGGACATTGTTAATGTTGTAAATCACTATTGTAGCTGGATATGGCAGATTTTTAATAAAGATAAAGAAAATAAAAGTCTACATCAAAGCTAGCACCTGCCAGTTGTTCCTAATTAGCACAGGATAACGCCCTGCCAATCCATTTAAAAAGGCATGATTCTGCAGGGCCCATGTGCACACAGAGAGGCTGAATCTGAAATTGCATACTTGCATAGGTCTCAAACCATAATACACAGAAAATTGTATGCCAAAAGTTTCTGGATTGTCTACCATATCAGTTTTTTTTTTAAATGCATCCATGTATGCTTTTTGGTGTAATATAGACCACAACCCCTTGCGCAGTTGAAGAAAAGGGGTTTTCACTATTCTCTTGTCTTTTCCCTCGATGAAAAAGTAATCTATCGTCACCTAGTAATTGAGTCATGTCATTCATGTATGAAAGAAAAATGTACATTGTTGTCCCAATGAATTAAATAGCTTGCGTCTTCAGTCTCGCTAGCAATTGCTCAAATCTAATGACTATTCCAAGTAGTAAGGTACTAGTATTATTGGCTGCTAAGCTATTGAAACGGATAGTGGCATTCAGATCATAGATGCTATTTGTGGTGGAAGTAAACGTAATAAGAAACGTTAAGTTTAAGACGATGCTTAATGGTGCCTAGCTGAATATTCACACTTGGTATGGTGGTAATGCGTGAAAACATGATCTGATGTTGAGACTTTTATGACGATGTAGTATACAGATTTGGAACCGCAGAAACCGCTGTTACTATACATTTGGCATGTCAGCACTCAAGTGTGCGTACGTGTGCTCTTGAGTGTGAGTAGATTCTGTTCTTACCTAAGAACAAATCCAGAATGAGAAAACATTGGTTAATGTCAGAGTCTTTGTGGAAACAGCGTAATGGGGTTTTAAGAATGGTTGGTGAACATTAGCCAGTGACCACAATGATAGTAAAAGGTATTTAATCCACAGAGAAGAAAATCCTGCAAATGTTCTGCATACTTTGAATCAGACATTAGTTAGCCTTTGCCTTCTCACAGAGTGGCCAGTAATGTTATCTCGTTAGCACATCACACTGTTTCTAATAGTACTTTCATAGGCTGCATTCTTTTTTTAAGATATGATTAATTTTATAATGGCAATGTGTCACCGTTAGTCTCAAAAGGCTTCTATAATTGAGTGACATTTACCATATGACTGTGTTGTTTGTTTGCTCCGTCGCACTCGAGGCATTGTGCTCAAATTCAACCACGCGTCATTTAACCGCAATATCACCTCACAGCATCCCAGACCAAACATTAGAAATGCAGGGCAGCTGCAATTGAAAAAAGACATTCAGATGATGGGGAGATTGAGCTGTTATGAAAAATATCCATTAAAACTTAATTTTAAATATGTAAATATATGGTCTAGAATTAGACATATAGCTGGAATGAGAGACCATTCACCAAATGCCCAAACATTGTTCCCTGATGGCAAGGTTATCAAATCTCTGTGAATTGATTGGTTATGGCTCATGAAGCGAAAGGAAATGTTATTTTTCGGTTGACATTAAATTAATTTGACAGCAACAACACCTATACATTATATTTGATAAATCTCGCCTTTCAGGTGGCTTTGTGTCATTTCTCTGGTTGTTCCATTGTAACATGAAACAGGAAAACTGACATCTACAAATGTCTGACTATTTGCCATTTCCAAGGCAGCAGGAAGGTGGCCTTATTTGGAGTGCGTTCCTTGTCCATCGGTTTATGTAACCAGGGTTTTCGAAAAATTATTCTGAGGATTTAGAAGGTCTGATCCTTTGTAATCCTCAGCACAGATACTTTTACAAATCCTGTATTTAATTAGATTTTCCCATTTAGTATTTTGAGGTTTGAAGCCTAATTCCAGCATAATGCCAAAAATGAGGGTGAGGAGCCCTGGCGGGCTAGAGGCCCGGCGTTTGTGTTCTACTTCAGTGTTTCATGCAACTATGTTAGCATCATTAGCCACTTGACTGACAGATCAGACAGTTGTGTGTGGATCATTTACATTTGAAAATGGTCATACATGGTGAACTTTAGAAGAAAGGTTAGCTTGGATTACAGTAATAATAGTTGTGCAACAAGGAGGGGTTGAATCACTGCTGCTCAATGAAAAGATAATCTTAGCCGTCATTTTGCAGACAAACTGTTAGATTGGTTTCATTGATTTTACGACCCTCACAGGTCTAATAATGATACTTTGGGGTCTGTACGAGACCATTCACCACGTAATTACGTGGGCGAGTCACGAAACTATCTGCCGTAAAAATTCCACATCACAATTCAGCATTTCACAGATGACAGGGCCATTCTGATTTAGAATATCAAAATATAAAACAACTGGAATTTTTTGGGGGCGTGGGGGTACACCATACCTAGGCCACTGATCCGCCTGCTGGTTTATGGGTGTCAGATGGTGGTAAGTTCAGTGTTATGGGGGCACATTGCCTGCCCATCAGGGCATGCGCACGATATATGTTGCAGAGAAAAGGACATGAAGATCATGAAGAAGTTCAGCTATCTGGGCTATTCGCCCATCTAGCAGATTCAGATGTCTGTCATAAACAGGACAGCGACTATGAGAAACAGCTTCTACCGCCATTGTAATGTTTGCTAAAAAAGAGAAAGCCCTGATTACCTGAAAATCTGCCCTTATTTTACAATAAAAAGTCACTTTTTATTTATGGCTGTTGACCGTGGTCATGTAATTTTATTATTTTTCTCAATCAACAACATGTCAATATATATTAATTAGATGTGATGGAAGGTAACCATCTACATTCAGATTTCAGTGAGTTCATCTGATCTCTGAAACGATGGTGTAAGTCTCTACAGGCATAATGCAGTCTGTCATTTGAATTTTAGTATACTCCTCCTGGCACAAAAAAATGATGATGGTGATGAATAATTAATTGAGACAGAGAGTAATGAAGTGAGCACATGTGGAAATGTACAGAGCAGTTTTTGGGTGGTTGCAGCCTTGTTTTTCCCCTTTATGGAAATGTATTAATGAATGCAAATATACTTTGTGGAAAAAAATGCAGGGCCAAGTAACCAGGGGCAAAATAAAACATTTCTTACAGGACGATGTGGTTCGATGAGACCTATTTCTTACCTGTGCAATCAGTCAAATGGAAAATTGCTACTTTTCATGAAACCAACATGACATAATGTTGAATTGTATCTGCTGTGATTAGATGTGGGTGTATGGTCTACACCCACAATACATTTCTACTGTTTGCCTTCACTTGCGCTGCATTTAACTTTATTTTTATAAAAAGATTGAATGCATTATTGCATTGCATTTCATATACACGCATATAGATATATATAAACAAAAAGTTGTTAAATGAAAGATTAACGTGCCTTTTTCCTGTTCACTTTAGTTTTGTATGTTAGAGCCCTTTAGACCATTCAGAAACATAATGCACACTCCAACCCAACTCACACACCTACACTAAATCTTAACACCTATTAAAAACGATTCGTTTTTATCTCACGTACAATTGAACTGATATGAATTTAGAAAAGGCTTGTCTTTTCTTCTACAGCCTACAGATATGATGGCATGCATGCCAAGCTGTATTAGAAAGGCTCTTCTCAGTGCCTTTTCCACCAGCCCCTTGTCTCTAGGGCTTAGCTCTGAATGTTATTTAACTCTGGTGACATTCATGACGTAATCTTCTATCACTCCAGGGCACCTTATCAAAAATTAGGTAGCCTGAGAGGTTCCTGTGGGCCACTGAAATATAAAGACATACATTTAGCCGGTTCAGCTATTATTAGCTTGTGAAATAATTCACTATTGATTTTTTTAGTATGAACACAGACTCTGTTCAAATCCATGACATTTTCAGAAGAAGAGCTTCTGAAATACAAAATTGCATTTGCCCAGTAGATGCCTGAGGTCCAAAACACAGGTACAATTTATCATTTAAGCCAGTCATTTTGGTGTTTTATTTTTAAAGTCAATTATGACCAAGATGCATCTCTATCATTAATGGATAATCCTGCTTGAATAGCTCAGTGCCTGATTTTTTTATCACGTAATGGAACACAATTTTTAGTAAGTAGCATTTTGTTTGAGGAACATAAGCCAACAACTTCGAGCAAACATTTGGATGAACTGATACTGTACCTCGAAAACAATGAGTTGCATTTTGTCTTTATTCCTCATGAGCCAGATTTGCTGAATTATTTAAATGTTTACTATCTCCATTTTAGGACAGTGCCACAACCACAGTTGTCATTTCATTTTTGGAATAACATTTTGTTGGTCACCAGGAGAATGATCCAAGGACAAACAACATGCACAACCAGAAAATGACAATGTATAATGTATCATAAATCCAATCATAACAATCAGGAATGATGATCTGTAGTCAATAAAATCTTGCTAACCACTCACAGACCCGCAGCAGTGTTATGGCATAATGCAGGTGTTTCCAAGTAAGGTGCCCCATCCCCAATATCGAAAGTTTCCTGGTCTAGCACTGTGAAAATTCAGGCTAGAAACCGGCTTTAAAATTCCAGATGAAATCATAATATGGCCCATGTTAATGGTAATCTTTGGTTTAGCTCTGACATTCTGGCTTTGAGCTACTCCTTTCAAAATGTGAACTTAATTCTATTCATAGTGTGACTGTCCCTATCGATTTCTCTTATCCCTTTCTGTAAAAGAGAATATGTATCATTACATTCACATTTCTTTTAAATGATCAGAAGAAAACAAATTTTGCAGCATTGTAATTTTTTTGGGCCTAAATTATCATCATGATTTGTATTTATTGTTCTTATTAATATTGATATCAGTAATACCAATAAATTGCCAAAAGAGCTGTTAATAATACAACCTAAAATATGCCTGTTAAAAATATGCCTGTTAATTTCAGGAAATGACTTTTAATGGTAACTTACCATAAGTCATTTTTCAGGGCGATTTGGTCAATCAAGACTTGACGAGTTCAAGATGTGCTTCCTCGGTATCAATATAGATAACAGCTCTTTGTGATGGCCATTCTGGGAGGAAACATGTTTAGATTTGTATTTCTGTTTAGATTTGCTGTGATGATCCCCAGTCACGCTTTGTGTGCAAGCCAACACTGGCTTGGACATTTCAGCAGGTCAGTTTTTTTCTCCCCAAAGAGACAGGATTGAATGAGGCATAAGGCACTCATTGCAGATCAAGTGTTTGGTTTGATTACAGCATTAGTACAAGGTGACCTGAGGGCATATATCAAGATTGGTTTGAGAAGGAGGACTAGGAACAGAATATTGCATCTTGAAACACTCCACATTCTATCTATTTATTTATCGCTAACCCTCTTTCCTTTTTACATGTACATGTCCACACATGCAGGTATTACACACACACACATACACACATATCCACGCACACACACACGCAACTCTCTTAAAATATAAGCACGCATACAAAGCCGAGGGCAGTAAATATGAATTGAAAGTGAAATCAGTCCCGAAGTGGTCGGTTGAAATGCCATGAGACTTGGTGCATTAGTCTGTAAGGGCAATTAAAGATAACCTCTGCTTATTTGTTATGTCTACTTAACTCTGTTAATGATAGGATTGGGGCTGCGCCAATCAGAGTCACACGTTTGTGCACTATATTTGGAATGTAAGCTGACAGAAATATTATTTTCTCCAGATATAGAAGTCCTTAATCGTTCCGTGGCTTCTCGCCAGGACATTGGCTAGTCATTTCCGGTCCTGTAACCTGTTGTCCTCCTGGAGCATCTGCTCATGTCCATTTGGAGGAAGTGTCTGTGCACAGCTCCAAGGGCAAAAACAGGGGCTCCCATTTCTATATCCACCTGACAACAATGAACTACCGTGGATTAAAGTAAATGATCAAATGAAAATTATAGACTGTATTTTCGGAAGATTGGCTGTGTAGCAACTCATATTTGTATAAATATTCATGTATTTTGTATGTTAAAGTGCATTATTGTATTTTACTATCTAATTATGTGTAATACAAGGCTACTGGACTGTGATATATGATGCAGTATTACATGGCTACTGGGCTGTGATATATGATGCAGTATTACATGGCTACTGGGCTGTGATATATGATGCAGTATTACATGGCTACTGGGCTGTGATATATGATGCAGTATTACAAGGCTACTGGACTGTGATATATGATGCAGTATTACATGGTTACTGGGATATGATGTATGTTGCAGGATTACAAGGCTACTGGACTGTGATATATGATGCAGTATTATATGGCTACTGGACTGTGATAAATGATGCAGTATTACATGGCTACTGGACTGTGATATAGGATGCAGTATTACATGGCTACTGGACTGTGATATAGGATGCAGTATTACATGGCTACTGGACTGTGATATATGATGCAGTATTACATGGCTACTGGACTGTGATATATGATGCAGTATTACATGGCTACTGGACTCTGATATATGATGCAGTATTACATGGCTACTAGACTGTGATATAGGATGCAGCATTACATGGCTACTGGAATTTGATTCAGGACTGTTTTTTTCGTTTTTTTGTCCCTCTTTTGAATGCAGCCACACAAATGTTTGAATTCAAATTATTTTACATGAGAGGAAATCATCCACCTCTTGTCTCACTTTCAGGATTTAGGAGACACTTTATGAAGAAATTTGGGTTGAGTGCCTTGCTCAAGATCCGACCAGCAGGTTCATCACTTTGTCTGCTCAGGGATTCAAACTAGCACCAATTATTTACTATCCGGGGCCTCTAGCTGGCCTACCTGCCACCCTGTGGCTACTGCTTTACACAAAGCGTGGGCAAGGTCGCCATGACAATCTGTACAGTAGATGTTCTTTGCACAGCCTCGGGTGTCGTTACACAGTTGGCCTTGATACGTATCCAGTGTAATCAACAGGCTGGTGTATTCTCCTCGTAAAATGAATGGACAAACACAGCACCTTAGATGGAGGGCCTTTGACTGTATGAATGAAACTGACCTTATATTGTCCTGTTAGCATTGACATTTTTCTCCAAGATGTGCAGAGAATGACTAATACATTTTTTGACCCAAACTCAGATGTATACTGTTTCTGGGATGTTCCAGGACACTCACTTCAATGCTGAGTTTGTTTCAGCCCAAGGGGACCCTGACCATATGACCTGGTAAAAAGCTGATCAGTGGAGATTCATTGAAGGATCTACTGACGCTGGGCAGTGTGTGAAATCGACACACTACTTCTGAATGTGTCTGAAGACAAGATTAAGTCTCAAAATGTCCACTGAGGCCGAAGAAAGAATTATTCAAGTTCATCAATACTTTTGGTGCTACAAGGTATTTCAGACCTGCTGTCCACAAAGTCACATTAATGCATACCTTCAGCTAAAAGCTTTTTAACTAACGTCCTCTGTTGAATGTTGACCTTACAGTAAATCAAAACGGTCTGGCAGTGAAAAATAATTAATTTGAAGTAGACCTATTTATATTTAACTGAGGCTGTTATTTACTTAACTAGGACTTAATTTCACCCTTCAGTGGTTTGCAGTTATGTTTAGTATATCTTTTCAGTTCATCTATAATGTTAAATTGAATCCAATGTTTTGCATCCAAAACCAATAGGTTACCTATTTGCATTACAGATCAAATGAACAAAAAAGAAAAATGTTAAAGAATTCCTGCTCTTCTCTACTGCGGCTGTTTGAAAATATTCTTAGGTGCTGTTTAGAAGCTGGTGGGCACGGAAGACTGAATATCAGCAGACAAAAAAGCAATAAACCCAGGTGATACAAGCCAGGGAAATGGATCATGTGGGGGAAATGAACAGATGTAACCTTGCTAGTTTTCTATATTTCGAGGGTCGAGTGAAGAATACTGACAGGCGCTTTATGTTGCACTTGGGTTAGCTTTCCGTCAGCGAGAGGTCGGTTGGCTCTGCGGAGTGGACTCCAACATTAGGCAAATGCATGGGTGGGTCAACTGGCAGCCTGTCAGACATTGACAGAGTCAACCCTCATTTCTGATTCTTGGAGTGTCTGTATGGCCCAAGTAGCCAAGCACAGCAGCAAGTGACTTGCAAGCAGATTACCTCTTTCATTGCCCAAATCTTTGAAGTTATGGAACAGTTGGCATAGTCCTTGAACTTGCTGCAGATGCATGAAACAGCTTAATGAAATAAAAAAGGACAATGCTTACTTATTTGTCAGTAAGTGTAAGACACAGTGTGTTCAATCTAAGAGGCAAGGCTACCGAATCAGTTTGCCAGGCCATTGTTGAGAGGGGGCACATTTGCATTCGTAATCGATTTACGTTGTACTTACTTAAAAGCAAGAAAATACGGTGTGAAAAAAATCTAAATAAACTGTTTTTACTCTAGGGCTAGAATTTTGAAGCTTTTCTCTTATCTCAAGGTAGCCAGGCAATCAACAGCCTAGTCTTAGTTTTTTGGGAACATCTCATGGATCAAAATCGGGAAGTAAAATCCCCATGAAACTTCCTAATGGTGTTAGAAATTAAACTGAGTGCAGCTCCATGAAATTACTGTAAATTGTGCAGCAAGAGTCTAATGTATGGAAACTCAAGCTTCAAGTGCTCTGCTTTTAGTACCAAAAGACAGAGAAACTGCAAATATACCTAAAAGGCAATCTTTCAGTATAACATAAATATACTAAAAGTCTTTCACAAGATAAAAAATATTTACTTTCTTCTCCTGAAATAACGTGCAGCAACACCCAACTAAATCAATATTGTCAGAGTGACAACAGAGAAAACTTAATATGGTTTTGAGAAAACATTAATGTATTCTGACTGTCAGTCAAGATTCATGTTTTACTCCAGGCACACATCAGAAATGAAAGTTTAATCACATCGTGATTCACAAGAATGCCAAATACAGTGTGTCTCTGTTAATGGACAGTGTCGGGTTATTTCGTCATCTGTTGAATGAGTTTAACAAATAGAACTCAGTTTCTATTTTTGTTTTGGAATTGAACAAACTTTACATTTGTAGTTTAAGTCATTATAATGTTCTTCAACTAAACATGATTTTGAACCTCCAGAAACTAGAGGTGACAAATTTATGGAAAAACCTGAATAAACAAGTCGAGGAATATATAGAGTGCTAATGTTTCCATACAGACATCTATGCCAAGGCACATTAAAGCTTTTCTGGCAGCTCGTTGTGGTCCAAAACCTTACTGAGACACTTCCTTTCATTTGTCACCCCATATCAACAGCACTACTATATATCCAAAGCAGGCTTGGGATTCCTGTGATACAACATGGTTGTCTTGCTGGAACATCATAACCTGACTTTTATGTGAGTAATCGAGGAAGTAGACATCAGAGACAGTTTCTCATTTCATCCTAATTAAAGTTTTAATTACTTGATTTCACTGCTCATATAAATGAATGACCATCTGGCTTGTGTATCTCTTACTGCTCAATAATATACATTATTCCTGGCCATGAAAATACTATCAGGTACTGTAAGTGTTTAGCTATTTGACTTAAACCCACCATACAGAAAGATTTTCTCTTCAGAGATTTTGACAGTGAATAAGACAACCTACAAGATGAATGCCATTCATATTATCATAGTTTTGCACAGGAATTCTAGCTAACCAAGCATAGATTTACTACATATTTAAACTCTTTATATGCCTATGATTTACGGTCTCTCCACTCAGATTCCTATGAATGGAAATGAAAGCTGGTGCCTTTATTTGCTCACCAAGTTGTTGTTTTCCTGAGATGCCCAGCTTCACCCCATAATTGTCCATGAATAGTTGATGCTTCTAGCTATCCATCTAAACTGCCAGTGGGCTAGCCTCACTGCTGTGCCAACCAAGAAAATACTGTATGCTACTTTATAAAGTTTTGAAAGTCAAAGCCGATTTGAAAAAGTTCTGTCGTCTTATGCTCTCTTCCCGTGTACATGTTTTCGAGCCATGTTTGGCTGTATGCAACCGGCTCTCTGCCCAAGGCAACATGGTGCTTGTTAGGTTTAAATGCAGAGGTCAACCAGCTCAAGGGTGTAATGCATTCAGACACTTCTGGGAGGCAGGAGAGACGCCAGCGAAGCAGACAGGTGATTTTTTCTCTATGGGTTGATATGGGAAAAATCGTTTCTGGTCCTAAGTCTCCCTTCTGTGACCCCTTGCCTCAAGTGAAGCAGGCAATGGTTTGAGAGGAGGTGAGTATGCAAGGGAAGCATGGCTTCGGGTTGAGAGGAGGGGAGTATGCAAGAGATGCATGACTTCGGGTTGAGATGAGGTGAGTATGCAAGGGAAGCAGACAGGTGTTTTTTTCTCTATGGGTTGATATGGGAAAAATCGTTTCTGGTCCTAAGTCTCCCTTCTGTGACCCCTTGCCTCAAGTGAAGCAGGCAATGGTT